>NCSJ02000450.1:0-30236 GCA_002812745.2 Scytalidium lignicola | reverse complement strand
ACTCCAATATGAATTCATCCACCTGGTTAGGTCCAAACCACTTATCACTCTCCTCATTCTCCGATTTTAATACATCGGGAACCCCAGATTCAGGTGTCAACAACACTCCAAATCTGCACGTCACGCCTTTCAATCAACATTTCTCCGATAATCAACTCATTGCTACCTGCTCTCCAAGTAATGGTACATCAGGAGAGCTGAATCATAGTTCTATCCAAGATGAAGGCAGCTTCCAAAACCCCATACAAATTCCAGAAAGTCCGGAGGACAATACGGATAGCCAACTTTCATCAACTTTTAATAATGAAAAAGATCAATCTCTAAAACCTTTTGGGCCTTATCGACAGATTTCACTGCCACCTGCTCGTAAAGGAGGGAGAAAAGGTCCACTTTCTGCGGCAGAGTCAAAGAGGCGTCGTGAAGCTAGGGAACAAGGGGTATGCATTAGATGCCGCAGGATGAAGGGAAAGGTATCTTTCATGTGATTTATTTCTAGGATGATAGAGACTAATAAATGGTAGTGTTATGGAGGCTTCCCATGCATTCCATGTCGTAAGAATTCAAATGCTGTACTCTGGAAGTTCCCTTGTACCAAAGCCCAATTTCTCAACTTATTAGAACATAGCTCGTATTTTCAAGATTCGTATTTATGCCAACAGCTTCGTTCAAGATTTCAGATTGTTAATATTTGGTAGATATGGCGGTATTTCAGACATACACAATAGAGAAAATGGATGAAAATACTATTAGTGAGCAGATCGCAATGACAATTGCCCTTTCATCTTGTTCTCCTCATACCATTAAGCTTGCTGGGATATTTCCAGGACTTATGGAAGGAGAAGTGAGTCTCTGCATATTCAGAGGTCGAGAAATATTCGATGACATATGCCTACAAGCTCTTCGATACAAAAGCCC
Source organism: Scytalidium lignicola (assembly GCA_002812745.2). Taxonomy (NCBI): domain Eukaryota; kingdom Fungi; phylum Ascomycota; class Leotiomycetes; genus Scytalidium; species Scytalidium lignicola. The sequence goes on along the minus strand of NCSJ02000450.1, from coordinate 29,321 downwards.
GCTAGCAGGTAACTCATTAATTGAAGTTCCATTCAAGCTTGTACAATCAAAGTCTTGCCTACCTCCGATAGTCATCGATGAGGCCGACTTATCTGGAACAGTGAAGGAGCAGCTAGTAAGTATCTCATCTTGTCATTCTATACATACTAACGAAGAGCCAGTCCGTCATGGGCTTGTTTTGCATTGCACAATATATTGTTCCCCCAATTGAATCACATTATATGTTGCCAGAGGACTTAGTCCAAATATTTAATAACGCTATAAATACGTTTGCATGGATTTCTAGGCGTTACTACGAGATAATTCTATTTCGGAACCTGCAAGATGCTGCAAATCGCCTAAATTCGCTCTCTACGGATGAGCTCACTCAGATAGCCGGAGTACTTTTAGATATGTTGTTTATCGGCACAATGGAGATGTGCAAGACTGAAGATAGTTTTGCGGCAAGTATAGGTACTTCTATTTAAAATAGGTTGCTAATGTTAATCTAGTACAAGAATAGAGATTTAAATTTGGATATAGGACAGTCTTACCTAGACAAGAAGATTAGGATTCGCAGAGCTCTCTTCATATACTTCTCCATAATATTAGACAAGCTCCCAGCGAGGTCCGATTTCTGGAAGACAGAGAGAAATTACGCCAAGCAAGGAGCTCTAGACCTTTCAAAGCACCCCCTCACAGTGCTGGAAGCATTCGACTGGCACTATCGACATGAGGTAGTAAGAAGCAGAATGTTTACGGATTTACTCCTGAAAAGAGTTGATGGCCTTGAAAGTATGCAAAGCATCCATGAAGATGAGCGGCATGTCGCAACTAGTATTCCTGTTCAAATACGTCTGAACACCTTTGGCGAACTATTCTGGGGCCCTCGCAAATTGCAATTAAATGTAGAAGGGATTATCATGCAGTTATCAGATATCTACCAGCCGAAGATTGAATGAATCCAAAGACTCTTCACTGAGCTAGAGGAAAGGGATTCAAATTCAGCGCTTACTCTGTGTTCTCTATCACTTTTACAGGATGTCAAATCCCTAGCTCAGAATGGAAGCGACCTCCAACAAAGATTAGAATGGAAACCACGAAATCAACCTGCATTCAAGGAGCGAAAGATGAGACGCAGTGATATTCCTATTATCAGCCAAATTCATTTGTTTATGTTCAGAGTGGAAGAGATACATAATACTGTATCGACAGTATATGAAGGGTTTTCAGAGACGGCTGAGAATATGGCGAAAACAGTGATAGGTGAGGCAGTTTAAGTTTAGTCCAGATTCAGCTAAGAAACAGTTCTTTAGCTAGAGCATAAATAAGCCAAAGATGTATATTTACTTCATCACTTTCACACCTTCGTTCGTTTTGATTTTGCTACACCATGAATCCTTTAGTTAATAAAGCCCCACTGTTTGTTATTCACATACGATCTATGTAATAAAGAAATCTTCTCGTTCTGTGCCTGTGTATTTCATGAAAGAAAAAAAAAATGCTAATTGTAATAATGATTACTAATCGTCGGCCTCAGGCACTTCGTTCAGCCGACTTTAACTCGCATTCTCTCGTAGTCGGTGGAAGCGGATGTGGTCGCTCAACTTTTTTTATATGGAAAAATTTCAAAATTTCGGCAAAATGTATGTGAAAAACAGAACAATATTATATATAAATACGATTTAACCATTACATATTACTTTAATCGTTTTAATGTAAGTTATTTTTAGGATTATACATTAAAAACGCTTAATTCTATATTAAAAAATATATTAAATAAAAAAAGTTCGATTTTTAATGATTTTCAAATAATTTTCTTATACAAAGTGAGCGACCACATCCGCTTACTGACCACATCCGCTTTTACCGACTACGAGAGAATGTGAGTTAAAGTCGGCTGAACGAAGTGCCTGAGGCCGACCATTAATAACTAAGGCAAAGAAGTATGAAAGACTAATTCCCCTAATAACATAATGGGAACTTTCAAGAAAAATAGAAATCTCTCCACATCTAAATAACAAAGGTAATTAAATACTGAGGGAGCCTTTGTGGCGAATGTTGGCGCCCAGAAATAGCATCTGGTTATGAGAATGATTGGCGAGTAGCCACGATGATATTAGGCAGACTGAGGAATATGGAAAGTAGCGCATGCCAAGTCAAGATTGAGATAGGCGTCCCGCGCCTGAAATAATAGTCTCAAAATAACAGTAAAAGATATACATCCTGTGTATTTATTACCGGCAGCGATAAGGTCGTAAAACTAGACTAAAAATTGGATCTTTCAAAGGATGGTATAGCTAAGCATTTACATCCGTATCAATAGAGTTAAATCTGGAAATTAAGTGTTTTAGTATACCCCCCGGCATTGTAAATAGATATTTTACTTTATCTATACTGCTGGTGATTGACTCGTAAAACCTGCCAATTAACCAATATTTACATAGCTTGTGGCGCTCTACTTGTGCCATATCTGGCCAAGCCACACTTTTTGGACGAGTTATTGTGATTCTAAAGCTGAGGCTCTCGTAGCACCGCCTCCACATGTTTTAGGAGCGTGGACGCCAATTTTGCGAGTTAAGAGCCTCGCCTGCAACTTATGAGTCTCTTCCTCTTCTTCTTTTCTGTTTGATCGCCGCTCTGGCTGAGATTATAACCATCACTAGCACCATGACATACTGATACTCCAAATATGGCTGATCTTGGACTTGCAATCATCGGTGTGGCCTCGACAGCAGCAGCTTTGGCGAAGCAGTTGCTAGATGTATATCAGTCCGCTAAAGAGTCATATACGGATGCCTGGGCTCTTGCAAACCATCTACAACTCTTACAGTCCATTCTGCAGGAAATCGAGAAGACATTTACCAGCACAAGGAGGATTTGGTCAGACGATGCAATGACCACGATAGAAGAACTACTCACTGCCAGTCGTGCTATTTTTGTTAGGCTCGATAAAGTCCTCAATCCTTACAACTCTTCTGAGGCTGGGACAAACAAAACATCACTTGTCAGTCGGTTCAAATGGCATTTCAAGAAAGAGGAAGTTCGTAGCCTAACTGCACAACTGGACTCAATTAAATCGACCATGCAGTTGATGCTATCAGTGATTCTTCTTGGTGATAGGATGGACCGAGATGATGGACTGTCCTTAGCACTGCAAGCGCGACTTTATATGGCTAGTCAGTTAGTAGCCGGAGAACGGGCATCACTTGCAAATCTTCTCCTGGTTGAAGAGTACATTGCAGTGACAACAGGAGCAGAAAATGGTATAGCACAAGGCTCTGCGATAGCTCAAGGCACTATGATAACTCAAGGTCCTATGACTCGCCAACTTCAACAGATAAATAGGGATGGCCGAATATTTGAATGGCTAAATTCAATCGTTGGATTGAGTCAAGATGGCGGCCTCCCATTTGATACGCAATCAAGATTCAGTTCAAAATCCAGGGTAGTGTTGACTGATGAGCAACGATCAATCGCTGGAGCTGCTTGTAATGACGTCGAGAACTTACTAGAAAAATGGACAACACTAAGTGAGTCGCAATCGAAACGGTCCGAAAGAGAATGGGAGGAGGAACAAGTCCCAAGGCAATCATTGACGCATCGACCATCATCTCACATAATTGGTACGTCTGCCTCCAATGGAGATCTGCAACAATTTGCAGCAGACGGTAACGTTCGAAATGATGTGTTTGAACCTGAACAGATCCATGCTCATTCTAGGGCCATTGAGAATAACCGGGACGATGATGACAAGACGGTTCGAGATTTCACCGGCCATGAAGAAACCCACATACCACATGTCGAATCTGTAGCAAGCACCACCATAGTAGAAGACTGGATCATTGATCAAGCTTCAGAGGAAGGTGATCCAAACTTCCGATCTCAAATTCGAGACCAATTACAGCAAATACCTTATCACCGAGGACCATTTTCTGAAATAAGTATCCTTGAGCCTTCCGGTTCTCAAGCACCGTCTGAAATCAGTACCATATCTTCTATTGGTACTTCCTCTGACCCCAAACGGATCAGGAAGCTCATCAAGCTAGGCCGAAACCTTTTTAAATTAAAGAAATTCACTGAAGCTCTCACATTATATAGGGAGGCTTATCAGGAGAAAAAGGAGCTTGGAGAGGAAGATGCCGAGATGCTGGAGATCGAGTTTCAGTTGGGAGTGATCTTTGGAGAACTAAACAAATACCCCGAAGCTGAAAAGCTTCTGCAGAGAGTTCTAAAGAAACAGAAACGAAGACAGGCTGGTGCTGCAATGCATCTTACAGAGCATTATCTCGGTCGTGTCCTTGCACGGCAATGCAAATGGAAAGAGGCGTTCACCATATACACACCTTTATGGCAAATCAGAAAAGTAGCTCTAGAGGATGCCGATAAATCTGCAATCAACCTTGCTCTCAAAACTGGGTGTGAATATGGAAATGTGGTGCTGGAAACCGAGATGTATGACGAGGCCCTGGGCATCGCCCAACTGATTTATCCACTAGCAAAGGAACGTTTTGGAAAGAGTGATATAAAAGTTACCATTCGATCAGGGCTTGACTTAGCTAGATCTTACGTAGGAGTGGGTTCCCTCCCCGAGGCTAGAAAGTTGATTAGTGAGATATACGACGTTGTGCTTGAAAGTTATGGAAGTGAAAGCCTTTTCTTGACTGACTGCTCACACGAGCTAGCTATGGTTGCCTGCAAGGAGGGTAAATACGAGGAGGCGGAATCACTAGCAAGAAGAGCATTAGACCTCAGGCGGAGACGGCAAGGACGGAGGAACATCTACACCTTAGAAAGCGCTCATCGACTAGCTCTGATTCTCCAACTTGCGGGAAAATTAGCAAATTCAAAGGCGGTGTTAGAGGAATATCAACAGATTTCTAAGAAGCTTCTTGGGAAAGTACATCCAATTACAATAAAGTTGACTCTACAACTGGCCAAGATCCTTGAAGAAGAGGAAAATACACGTGGTGCATTGTCAATCCTCTCCTCGGCTTATGACGATGTCTCGGCATCCAAAGATACTCCAAAGCAGGAAATGCTATCTGTGGCAATTCCATTGGGGCAATTAATTCTCAAAGATACAGAGAGACTAACAGAAAAGAAATATTGGGACTTAAGGAGAAACAAAACCCTTCAAGCAACTAAAATATATTCTTTCATCTACTCTACTCAGAAAGAATATTCTGGACCACGGTCTGAGATATCGTTAGAAACTGGTCATCAATATGGGGTCCTCTGCATCGGAATTGGACAATATGATAAGGCAGAGGCCGTTCTCAAAGAAGTCTGGGAAAACAAAGGGATCGTCTTTGGAAAGAGCGATCCAAGGTCAATAGCGTCTGGTATGAAGCTTGGTCAGGTTTTCTTATGCCAAAGAAAGCATGAACAAGCCCTGCAGACCTTCGAGCCATTATTCGACACATGTGGTGCTCTGACATGTCTTTCTCAATCGGAGCAGAATATCAAAAGCGCCGAGCTTTTAGGATTGGTTGAGCTGTCTAGAGCGAGGAGCTGGGACCAGGTCAATCACGGGTGGATGCTCATGGAGAACTCATTAGAAGCTAGAAAGCAGCTTTCCGGCCCCACACCAAGCACCCTACTCTCTTCCATTGAAGTAGGGATTCTGGGGTTTGGACGGGGAAAGCTAGATAGGGCCTAAGAGCATTTTGAGTGGGCGTTCACTCAAGGTGCTAGAGATCCGGACGATAAGAAGCATGCTCTTGGAATTGTTGCAGGTTTCAATGCTAGCTTAATTGCATTCATCCGAAAAGATCGGCCTTGCGGAAATGATATACTGGCACAGATAATACAGAGTAAGGTCCAGCGGTTTGGCTACAGTAGTACAATCAGGGTCTTCACCTACGCCCAAGCTGCTCTGCTGTTCTTTCAACAGGAGCGTAAGGAGTGCGTGTACGTACTTCGGAGGTTTTTTAATGAGTTAAGACGGGAGTTTGGCAGCAGCTTTGGTGCAACCCGAAGAGCGGGACAGTTCCTATCACTTGCTCTTATTATCGACTCCCTTCTGACATCCAATACCGTTAGTGGTGCCGTAGATAAGCTAGTCGATAAGATGGTGCTGGTAGAAGACGTTCAGCCAATCATAATACCTACATGTGTGTCTATCGCTATATTGTTGGCCAAAGAACACATGGAAAGTTTAGCAAAACCACTCCTACAGTGGGTTTACAAAACTTTCAAAAGACAACATGGTCTGTTTTCAAGTGAGGCTTTGACAATACTTGCCATAATGCACGTTATTTCTATTCGCAAGACATATCAACGAGCCAAGGGTGTGCCAAAATCAGACTATAGCTTTCAAGATATCGGTGCACAGATTCATGGCGCAGACTACATGTGGAATCCCATGATCAACAGGATATCCAGGAGTGTAAGCAAGCTATCACAAAACCCCGAAGGTCATAAATTCTTTGCAAGATTCATCGCCAACGGATTGGCCCGGGCAACGCTTTGGGAAAAGTTTGATGAATATCTGGCTTCACTCGAAATCAATCGGATAATTCAGGAGTCTGTGCATACTAACGGTTTTGGTGAGGAAATCCTTTTCAACTTGAGGCAGAATCCCTCGTACAGAGTAGGAAGAGCGGAGACTATATATGAAGATTCCGATTCTGATGATGGGAGAGAAATTGAAATCGATGATGCTGCTTCCATTGATTTCGGCGGAATTCTTGATAGCATTGATTCTCAGCCTCTACGATCACTAGGGGCTTCCTTAGTTGATTTGACAATGAAAGATGAAAATGGTGACGAAGTTGTTGGAAGGATTTCTCATCTACAGGATGAGCTAATCAATGAGATCATCAATGAAGCAGATATTAAAAATGCAAGAGAAAATGTTGACGAGTTTGAGAAAGAGGCAGGGCTACAGTTGTACGAGGGTGATTAAGGATCGAGAATTACCTTTTAGATTAACTACAATTCAGTCTAGAATTAACAACAGCACAACCAGAGCCAAAGTCCAGTTATTCCATTCTAAGGGATCAAAACACGAAAATTTGATACTTCGGATATTATATAAACAGTAAAGAAGCATATTTACTAAAAGAGTAACCGTTTTAATATTAAGTTTTAAATTAGTGTTAAGGTTTAAAAAGAGTATATAAACTGGAAAAAAANGGTGTACAAATAAAAAAAAGAAAGAGAACAGTAAAAGTGTATACTGTAAAAGTTAATGGCTGAGATCTGTGAAATTTTACTATGACCTCTGCATTCTAATCTAAAGATTTAATTTTAAACTTCAGAAATGAGGTGGCTCGGTAGATCGAGAGCATCCGTTCACCCCGTTGTTAGGCCAGAAATTAGGCGAGATATAGTTAAGGCAATAATACCAGTAGGGGGACATAGTACTTAACTGAATTAAGTAGTAAAGTCACAAGCTATGCTTACAGTATTTTAGATACTACTACTTAATTAGGTCAAGTTTATGGTTACGGGCAGGTGAATACACTCCTTTTGGCAAAAGCGAGCAAGTAGAAAGCTTACTAATTGTTAAAAGGAACAAGGCTAGGTGGTCAAGCTTTAAAACATGTAGGTCATGTATGGCCACGAAGCAGCGTTTAATTAGACTGAGAAGGAGGATAAAGAGGGAAGAGAAAGGACTGGAAGGCAGTTGTTTATAATGGTCAGGGTATATAGTGTTAGGGCAGTGCAAGGCTATATCGGCTATGCTTGGTGTTAAGCTTAAGGATTAAAAGACATAAAAACACTTGACTTTGTAAATGTCTAAAATACAACCTATTATTTAAATAGGATAATATCTCCAGATACAGCTACAATTTTAAGAGAAATGAATCATGCTTCTTCCTCTTAGAAATATTTATCTTTTTAATCTACAAATTTCTCTACGGTTTTTTNCTTAAGTTTAACTTAACTGTTTATTCCAGAATTTAATCTCTTATTAAACGTTATAAACTTAAACTTTAACGACATAATAGCTTAAACAGGTAATAAGACATAAGAATGCGACTAAAGGTTATCTTAAAGCTTTTACAACAATAATAATAAAATTGAAGTCTACTAAAAAGAAGTATTAAATGTTATAATGTTAGATAATTATAAACTTTTTAAAAAAGTATAAACTTTAAGCATTAAAAACAATAACTTTACACTTTATAACTTTTGACGATTTAAGACAACTTATCTCTTAAATCTTCGTTTACTAGAAGAGGAAATCGACTAACTAAATTATCAAATTTACTAAGCTGGACTTAAGCTAAGTATAACTCCAACTTTTACTGATAAGTTTAAGTTAAAACATTATAAGAAGGATAAGTATAGCTTTTGCCTAGAAGAAATCATAAACAAGAAACTAATTCAGAAAAGCATAAACAGAGTAACTATAATATCTTTCAATCTGAGGATCTAAGGACTTCTACGAATTGTGGGGAAATAGCTCTCTTGCAAGTAAAAACTCTTTAAAAGCTTCTTTGTACAGATTTTCACTATTAGAAGTAATCGTTAAATGGCCTTCAACTTGTTCTAGTAGTTATGTTTATGTTAAAAGGGGGTAGCCTTTGTAAAAGAGCATAAGAGATAATACGCTAGACTAATTAATCTTTTTTAAGATATCTGAGAGTTAGTTATATTGCTCTTTAACATTCTTAACATGATCAGACCATATCAGTAAGATTATAAGCAGATAACTTGTTCTTGACTAAACTTCGAATAAGGTTAAATTGTTTCTTAAGCACTTCTTGTGTTTTTGGTTAGTTATAGTACATACATAAAGCTCTTTGGAGAATATTCTTCTCTTCGTTAATAGATTGTTCGGTTTGTAGATTAGCGTTTCTTTGATATTCTGCTTCTTAGAGGAGGCTTGAAGTTTCCATTGCTAAAAGTAATATTAGACAGATTTAAGATAAGTGAGGTAAAGACTAAATATAGTCACTTACCTGATAACTTATAAGGTTTGTCTTGAGATTCTTCTCTTAGTATGGATAGTTCTGTTAATGATGAGGGATTTGTTAGTGATGAGAGTTTTGCACCTCTGCTAGCCTGACACCTTTTATAACACAGTCAGAAAACATAACATAACATCATTAATATCTTAAAAAGAAGGAAAACATTAATGATTATAGTTAAATTACTTATAAACTTTGAATATTAACTTGATTACACTGAAAATGATAAATGGTTAAGAGAGAGAGAAAGTGATGATAATCTTGTAGTTAAACCTTTTAAAGAGAAGGGTAATGTAATAATCTGTTATAAACTGTAAATAAAGAAAGGTTAAAGTTAGTTATGATGACTATGTCATGAACTACATGTAAAAGGAAAGTTAAAGTGAAAGGCCATATAATTGTTTTTAATTAGTTCAAGTTATTCTTTAAGAAATGTATATAAGTTAATTTATTTTACGATTAACGCTTTATCATCTAGAATATAAGAATATAGTTTCGATTATATAAAGAAAGTTGCTGTATAATTTGATAAGACTTTAATTTCTTAGTTAAAGTAAATGAGTTATTTGATAACATATTTTCCCCCTTTCCTCACCGCCGAGTACATATCGTCATTAGACCTGTCCTTACCTTCAGGAAGTACAAAGTCTAGCTCTAGGAGTCGATTCTGATTAACCACTTGCCGATGCGAGGCTTGGTTGTTGGTTGAGTTATTTCTAAAAAGTCGATTTGGGCGCGCTGAGGTGTTTTNAAGACTGCGATACTGTACAAGTCTTAAAAGTTGATTATCGTGTCCTGTTGTAGTTGAGGCGTTAACTCCTGATGATATTATAAGAGGTTGCATCTTGTAGCAACCTCTTATAATAATAGAATCTGCTGCTAGCAATCTTGAGGCCTTATTACATTCAGCTTATTAAAATAATCTTAGAAATCATATGCATTTTTTAATGCTTTGTTCCCGATGTACTTCTTGTTTGAGGAAAGTCGATCCGCGAGCCGACAGAGCCGACACAGGCGGTCATACGGGAGCCAAATACTGTTCCTTTTGAATCTGGCGAATCTGCGGCGCCGATTTTCCTCGCTATATTTTGGAGATAAGAGAGATCTTTGCATAATTACTTCATTTGCTTTCGATGTCTTATGTGTTGTACCTCAAAGCCCAAAGTTTCCAACCCTCAGATCTCTAGACGTAATGGCGAACGAGGGAGCAAGCCGGTCGTATTCATCCCTAGATGAATCAAGTCAACCCAGAAATGCCTCAAAATCCCCTTGGGATCACAACCAGATGCGGTGGTCAAGCTATATGGCTGATATAATGTCTACTCAGGAAGGTGGACAAGACCTTTCCAACAGCTACGACATCCCAGACGACTTCATCCAATTAGACGAGCTAGCTTCAACTTCACCAGTCCAGAATCCACATGAACAACATATTTATCGACAGGAATATCTTGAAGAGCGCCGGTCACAGGAGCGAGCATACGAGGATGCAGTTGCGGAGGGTACTGTCGAGCAAATCCCTCGTGATCCAACCAGAACACCAGCACAGGACAAGGGACAGACCAGGGCTTCGAATTTTGAGACTGAATTTTATACCTTGTCATACTTAGTATCCTTCTCTATTTGGGGGACGCTGGCGAGGGTCGGCCTTCAAGCATTGACCGCGTATCCGGGCAGTCCAGTCACAACCAGCGAGCTTTGGGCAAACTTGGGGGGAAACCTGATAATGGGATTCCTCAGTGAGGATAGAAGGCTCTTTCACGAGCATAGAAAAGATTGGAACAATAAGCCCCCTCAAAGTCAAAAGACAGATGATTCCGAAGGAAGTCAGGAAACTGTGGGGGGGATTACTGGCCAAGCCACAGCATCCGAGGATGAAGACCCTGAAAAAAAAAGGGCTGAACTCTTGAAAACTCACAACGCCATGAAAAAAACCATTCCTCTATATATAGGGCTCACGACTGGATTTTGTGGTTCTTTCACGTCGTTTTCCTCTTTCATTCGTGACGTTTTTTTTGAACTCGCCAATCTCCCTTCAGCAGTTCGGGTTCCAGATTCAACTACAGCTTCTCGAAACGGCGGGTACAGTTTCATGGCACTACTTGCTGTTATTATTCTGACCGTGTCTGTCTGTATTTCAGCGTCAAAGTTTGGAGCGCATTTGGCAATTGGCTTGGAGAAATTCACTCCTTCTCTTCCTCTATTTATTACTCGTAAGCACTTTGACCGATGGATTGCTGCATTATCATGGGGCCTTTGGCTTGGAGCCGTTTTTATAGCCATCTGGCCACCCGATCGTCACTTCGGGTTAGGAATGATGGATTTAACTGAAACCTGGCGTGGTAAAGTTCTGTTCGCAATTGTTTTTGCACCTCTTGGTTGTATTATGCGTTTCTATCTTTCGATCTGGATGAACGGCATTGTAGCGGTGTTTCCCCTTGGGACATTTACAGTGAACATACTCGGCACAGCTATACTTGGTATGTGCTGGGATTTGCAACATGCATCGCTCGGTGCCGCTGGAAGAAGTATTGGTGGTGGACATTTGGGCTGTCAAGTTTTGCAAGGCATCCAAGATGGATTTTGTGGATGCTTGACGACTGTCAGTACCTGGGTGCTTGAGCTAATTAGTCTCAGGAGAAAACATGCATATCTTTACGGTGTGTCCAGTGTAGTTGCCGGCATCGCCATCCTGGTGGTTATAATCGGTAGCTTGGTCTGGTCTGTGGGAGTTTCAACTGCTGTATGTTCTGTATGATGGAAAGAAATAGACAAATCATTTTATAGAGTAGAAATAGATCTGGTTCCCCCTGTAGAGAGAACGTTTTATTCAATGAAAATTTCGCTGAAATAATTTATGGTATCTTTTCCTATTTCTATAGTACACATTACGCCTATGCCTGCGCTATACGCTGCTCCTTTGATATGAGATTCTCCTATGCTTTGATAAGACAGCTAGCTTTCCGTTTCATAAGCCATACGGTGGTGGTGATGTATTCCTCAGTTCTCTCGGACTACGCAATGAGTTAGCGTATATTGTTTTTGCTAAGAGAGGCATACGTTGAAATCCCACTGCTGTTATCTACAGTAGTTTCACTTCGATCAATTCCGTAAGTCATGGTTTCAAATGGCCAATATATAACTTGTATTGGCAAAACCAATTCCAAAGGCCTATGAGACACACCTTTAATGCTAAGTCGAATAACTAAGGCATATCTGCGGGCTGCTAGAGGATTGAGAAATGTCGGTAGTAAGGGTTTGGTGACGTTAATAGGCACCATGATAGTGGTTGAATACCATGTTTCTTTTGAAGATGAACGGCTTAAAAATGATGGCTCGCATTCTTTCCTCCAGAATATTTTATCATACTCTCGAATTTCCGCTTCCTTTTTCTTTTCAACGTATCTCAGATATGGATTTCGTTTAGAAGCTATTAGTGATGGCACTTGTTCCATTTTCCTATTGGAATAAAAANGTTCTGATCCGTAGTTGTTGCGAGACGACTAGATTCCACTGAGTGTCTTGCATATCAAAATCGAGCCCTCGATCTGGCTCGAAGATCACACTAAGAACTATAAGTGAGGATAATCTTGGTCCATTTGACACGATGTTTAGTGGCGGAGGTTCTGCTGCTGAGATTTTCAAAGTACCAAGTGATCGTCTCCATCTTTGCAGCCTGAGGGGCGTTGCTACATAAGATATATATTCTCCTGGAAATGCTTCCATTACCAGTGGAGGCGCTATCGGTGTATAGGGCATAATGTTGATTTCTCGCTTTTCAGTAGAACTGACTATATTTCCCACAGGTCTGTCAGTTCTGAGAGCCTTCACCCTTATGAAGTATATGATCATCGGCTGCCGGTATTTCTTCCCCGTCATAGGCCACCATAGCCCCAATCCTTCCTTGGTAGATGGACACAGCTTCAGAAATAAAGGATTCATATCCGATTGTGCGGAGATCAATTCATGAGGTACTATGAAGAAAAATGGTATATGATGTATACACAGGTCACCGTTGTAGGTTTTAGTGGAGTCATCGGGAGCCAATTTCTGAGTTTCGTCCAAAACCTTTGAAAAGGTGAGCTTAAAACAGTCTCACAGTGAATCAAGGACTTTCCTTACTAGAATTTCCGCTGTAGATGGAAGGACCGATGGATCTTGCATATTATTCCTCGTAGACAGCCACGTCCTCACAACACCTACGTATATTTTAGAATAAAAATAAAAATATGCAATTGGAATATCTAACCTTCAAAGCAAAGATTGATATCAAATTCCAGACTTCTATCAGTCGTAACCTCTAGGTGTCCCTCAATCGTATCTCCACAATGATTTACGGGAGGTTCTAGATCGGATTTTGCTGTATCACCATCTTCAGGAAGGACTATTCGAATATTCATCAGCGGATGGGTTTGCGGGTCCATCCTAAGAGCCGTATTTACTATTCATCTTAATGAATGGGGAGTTGAACTAAAAGTTATTCACATAGTAAGCCAAAGAATGTCATATGAACCGCAATTCGCATAAACACTCTCTACACCTATGTTCTCCATAAACCGTATCACTACAATTCTATGAGGTCACATGCATGTTAAAATGCGAAGTGCGGGTGTTCAGGACAGCACAGTGTAACGGCATTCCGCTATAACCGTTGGAACCGGTGAAAACAGGCTCACTCATATGTGCCTCAAGAAATTATTGGGTATATGGCAACTCTGATAATACGCATAATTGAATGATATTATTTAACATGGGTGATGTGCTATTATCCCATGGCTGCAAAACATGTCCGATGATCCTGTCGTCTTACGAGGAGACAGTGGAGCAGGAGAGAGCTGCGAAATCTTCATCTGAAGTAGATATACTGCAAATGCTTGTATAAGGCAAATTATATCATCCGGGTTTAAAATTATTATTTATTTTCATAAACTGTGCTATGACAATTTGATAGTCATAAGGTGATTTTGTGACTGCAACCATTAAATCTGGCAGCAGGACAGCATGTCTGTAAACAATGACATATCATATCTAAGAATGATCCGCCGCATTTCTTATTTGGTTTTGTAAACTCATTGAGAATTGTATCGACATAAAAGAACGAATCAGAATTCTGCCAAATGGATCGATGTCATGTCTTTCACAGAACACAACATCAATACTCAGTCCCATGACAGCTCATTTCTTCCACACCAAGGGCTAGATATGGCGATATTACTTTTGTCAAATGAAATAATGCATACTATACCCCACTGTCTAGATTACAGCCATTTGTTCAGTCGGGCATATAGAATACTGCTGGCTTTTTAAGAGCCTCCCTCCCATTTCTTGAGCTCATGTGTATGTTCACCCGCTCACTACTCCGAAAGAACCATTGCAAGATACTAGCAACATTCGCAAGACATGGCAGTTCCGGAAGATGTTAATGCACCTCAGGCGCAAGATCATGAACATGTCAACGGAAGAGACGGCGTAAGTCAGATTCCTAAGCCGCAACAAATAACTACTGTTTCTCAAGTACCTTTCCCTCCCTTTGGGAAACTTGCCAATCCTGGTCCCTTGGGACTTATCGGCTTTGCACTCACTACTTTCGTACTTGGTCTCTATCAATGTGGTGCAGGGTAAATATTAATATTCATCTAACTACATTGCATTTCAGTAATGCTAAAGATATTCCAGGCTACCACACTCCAACCCAGAGAGTAATGTCGGTCCCGATCAAGCTGTATTTGGCCTAGCCATCTTCATGGGAGGCTTTGCACAGTTTGTTGTCGGCATTATGGAGTTCCGTGTCGGAAACACGTTTGGTACGACGGTCCACTGTTACTATAGTGCATTCTAGCTTAGTTTTGCAATATTCTTGATACCTTCTCTTAACATTAATGGTGCTTACAACGGCGATGAACGAGCCTACTCATTTGCACTTGGGATTTACCTTATCCTCTGGTGTTTTCTTACGTTCATTTTCCTAGTTGCTGCTCTAAGGACCAACTACACCATTATTGGAGTCTTTTTCTTCCTTGTACTCGCCTTCTTGTTCCTCTCAATTGCGCAATTTATCTCAGCTGAACATCCTCAGGCAAGCATTCGGGTCAACAAGGCTGGTGGTACCTTTACAATTATATGCGCTTTTATCGCTTTCTACGCTGGCGGTTCTGGACTTATGATTCAGGAGACGACTTTTGTGCAGTTCCCACTTGGTGGTATTCCACGCCATATAGCGGTGGCACAGGTGGAAGCGTAGCTATCTCGTGGCTTTGTGGAGCTCTCAAGAGGCGCAACCGTAGTTTGTGGTTGCAGCTATTTGACTAGGGAACATGGATGGAAGGACATTAACTCATTGGCTCTCTTTCACTCTTTTGGGTGTCTATGTATTGTGGAGATGGATTGTTTATCACGAGGTGAATGAGAATAGGATAAGAAAACTTAATAGGGCAGCCACAAAATTCTCCTGCAAATGAGCTCATGGTACTAGAAGATGAAAGACAAGTATCACTCAACCTTGTCTCCTTACGTTAGCTATTTCACTAGCTCTCTGTTTGGTATTGCTCAATGGGATGTGATTAAAAATATTAAGAACCACGGCGATATAATACACCAATCCTATCGGAGCACAGATATTTCTCTGACCTAGTCTTTGCTGCCATATTCAATACAGTGCGGTATTTTCTGTGTTAGCCCAGAAACAACTGAACTCACGTGGAATTAAGATATCCTCCGATTTGTTTGTTTTGGCTTTGTGAAAGCGTCTAGCCAATGGATGTGTTGTCTTGTCTCCAAATGCTGGCAAACGCATTGGCATGCTGGCACCCATCACATTATCACAGTGAGGTGTGCGCCATTTTCCAGCTCTTTAGCTTGGTATAGTTCCAAGGTTGAAGGTTATGGTGATTATCGTTCCATACCTCCTGACTTAAGCTCCCGCCACCATCATTGTGGTCAGTAGTGCGGTCCCAGGAGCCGGCTGTGGCGGAACGGCCGGATCGTTCGGCTCTCACCAGTCTCCAGATGCTTCATCACATCACAGAAGGCCCAACGTCACCGCCGGGCTGGACTGTGAAATATCCGGTAGCTACCATTCCATCCGGCTGAGAATCATCATTTGAACTTTTACACCCGAGGGAGAGATGAACGGTCAGGCAGCAAAAAGCCCCTCGGTCTCGCCCAGCACCACCGACCGGACTCAGTTGGCCGAACCTCCCCTCAAGCGCCGACGGGTTGCTGAAGCGTGTCAGAGCTGCCGATCACAAAAGTCTAAGGTACGTCTATATCTACCTGAGTACTTGTTGCACTCCCAATTATATATACATATTTTCTTAACAAACGTATCTCTTGAAAGTGTGACGGCAAACGTCCCATCTGTGGCCGCTGTAAAGGATATGGCCATGTCTGCGCCTGGGTGAATGGCAAGAAGAACCGATTGCGGAATGGAAACGCATTCAATTACCAAAATATCTTCGTATCAAAGGATCCATCGCTATCAACAGCTGAACTTAGTTCAACACTACACTTCGCAATCCAGTCTTATGAAAAGCTAATAGGCAGTGTCGCTGTCGACCTCCCGGAGTCTAATCGTACTACTATCAATGTAAATTTGACTCATATTCGGCGTCAGTTGCAAGCAGATATACCTGGTTTAGAGATCGCATACGATATCTCTCCTACCAGTACCTCTCCTACTGAATTCTTACCACGCACCTCAATTGGCAATGGCTCAAATAGCCAGAGATACCTAGGCGAGGCAAGTGATGTCCGGTTCTTTCATACCATCAAGAAGATCTTTGGAGATGGATATCAGGGCAGTCAAACCGAGAGCGACATCCAGAGTTATGATCAGGGAGTCCTTCATTTAGAGACACAAGATAGACTTCAAGGGCGTTCGGATCTACCGACGAAAGAGCTCGCCGATTCTTATATAGACATATACTTCTTCACGATTCACATCGCATACCCTTTCGTGAACAAGCCTTTGTTTATGGAAAAATATGAGAGACTCTGGGCAGGAAATATAGATGTCGGGGAAAGCTCTTCGTGGCTTTCACTTTTTTGTGAGTGTCACCTGTTATCCATGTAGCTGACCCTATATAAATCTAACGTCTAAGATCAGATACTATCCTTGCTATTGGTGCTTATTACACTTCCTTTCCACGGGGCGAGAATGCTAAACTTCAGGCGCATCTCCATTACTTTGGACATGCCATGTACCTTTCATACTCGATGATGACGGAATGTACCCTGGAAAACATTCAAATGCTGTTAGCTCAGTGTTTCTTTCTGCTTGCAATAGGCCAGACTGATAGGTAAGTTTGGTAGCTTTGGGTTTTTTTTTNCTTAACCTAAATCTCGTTATAGATGTTGGAATACCCTAGGCCTTGCGATCCATGTAGCTCAAAGCATCGGCCTGCACGTGGAAGACTCGCTCAAGCAACCTGTAACAAACCTGACACCCACAGAACAAGAGATCGAACGACGAACTTGGTACTCTATGTATGTTCTTGATCGACTTCTTGCCCTCCAGCTAGGACGCCCATTTGCCATACACGAAGAAGACTATTGCGTCAACCTTCCTTCGGAAACACCGGAGACAGTACCTCTCTTTGAGGGCATAACCGACTATTCTTTACTCGGTGATAGACCATCTCCAATTAATTACTTTATCTCTGTAATCAAGTTTTCTCAGATCCTTGGTCAGGTAATCAGCAATCTGTATAGGCCATCGCAGGTTACTGATGATCCTGATCGGATGCTCCTATGCACCGCAACGTTAGATGGAAGCCTAACGGATTGGAAACTCGAGCTTCCCCGTCACCTCCGGTTTGATCTAGGCCACACATTTGAAAAGTCCATGATCTTCAAGCGACAGGTAAGTCTTCGGTATCTAGCTTCTTGAACTGAGATACTCAACTTATATATAAGCGGAACATGCTCGCTATAAAATATCACCACCTTCGTACCCTCATCCACCGGCCATATCTCTGTCTATCATGGCTTCAGCAGCATAATCCCCCATTAATGGCTCTAGTAGATCGAGCACACGACCGTGTCTCAACCTTGGAAAAAGTCTGCGTATACGAAGCACAGCAAACAGCGCATCTCTTACATAACGTTGCAGACGAGAAGAGCTTGGTACATGATTTCCCGTGGTGGCAGATGATCTCATGTTTACTCTGCGCCAGTTCTGTTCTCCTCGTTGCTCGTGCCTGCATAGAACCTTATCAATCTGATCATCTCATTCGCTCACAAGCGCTTGATGAAGACGCTGAGACCTGTCTCAAAGTATTCGATGCCTTAAGCGTCAATTCGGATGCAGCTCGACGTGCCAGAGATATGATGGAGGGTCTCAAGCGGGCGCGCATTCCACCGAGCAGTGATCATTTTAGAGATCCAACCTTGGTGCTCAATGCTCCAGAGACGTCATTATCAGCAGAGAGTCCTAATAACAGTTCTATAGAACAGGCATTTAATTATAGTGCGAGACATAATGGCGTTGAGTGGCCTGGCGAGTTATCGGATCCTATGGTGTGGTGTGCTCAGTTTCTTGATACTTATATTTCGATACCTTTCGATGGGGCAGATGTGCCTCCATATGCACAGATCGATGAGGGTATCTGATGTATATAAGTATATTTAAGAACTGTATGAATACTGTTACTATATACACAATGTAATTTATCTTGGTATAGGTAGGTATCACATTTAGAAATCGAATATCCAGTGATATGGCAACCGAAACGACAATTGACCATCTTAATCCAACTCAAGCTCAAAATACTGGTATATAGTAACGAGCTTGATTTCAGGATGATATAGACACAATGTACGGAATTCTCTACTAGCTAGCTGCTCAGACTGTTGCCACATTCGATTTAGCCAGACACGAAATTACTGGTGAAGTGGACTTCCAAGTCTTCTCTTAGAAGATTAGATAGATCGAGGGTCTGTATTTCAACCCAATTCTTAATATTTTAGTTAACGGGCCTAAAATGGCTATTACTAATTATATAACTATGTTAAGAAACTTAGAAGAGAACATACTAATAGTGGTAAGCAGCTTTGGATACCGCTTCATTAGCTTTTACTGTTGGTAATTGTTCTTTTAGATCCTTTTCTACTAGTTTCTGGAAGTCTTTCAACGCTATGTTTTTGTAGGGTGCTACTGTCCTGCCAAGGGTGACCAAGACCACCCTTCTATCCGTCCTTACGATTAGGTGTCTGCCTTTGTCGTTTTTGTAGTTGGCCTATAATCTCTGCTTGAATTTGGCTTATTCTTCCTTTCGGTTCTCTTATGATTCTTGTCTGTATCTCGTTCAAGGTCGTTCTCAGCTACTTATTATTTTTCATTAGATTAGTTGTAATACCCTCTAGCTGTTTCTTAGTTGCCACTAATTCTGCTGTGATGTTTGTAAGCCTTTGCTGCATTTTGTCCTTACGTTCCTCGATTCTTGGATCATATACAAGATCGTTTTTAGCAATTCGGCGTCATGTCCTTTTTTAGAGATTGTCCTCTTTGTGGTTTTGGTTAACGTTGCTAGAACTGCAACCACAACTCCCAGCTCATTGCAGGCTCCATTCTTGATGTCTTCATCTTGACTATATACTCTCATAGTCTCTTCTGTCAATAGTTCAGAGGCATTACTGTCCAACGCATTTTCATGTGCCGTTGAGTCCCTTGAGGTTTTGTTTAAGCTTTGACGCGCGTCATGCGTCAACATAGGCCTCCTCTGCCTTACTCTTCCACCTTCTTGGATTCCACACAACTACTGTATAGGTTAGTAAAATTAGTTGTCAAGCATAGATTTTTCTCTTGTGATACGGAGCTCACGCCTTCGCGATCTTGATCCCCAATAACATTAGTAATAAAACCACTCAATCGTTCGTAATAAATTTAATGGTGATATAGTTAGTAGCAGGGCTCGGAATTTGATTAATTAATTTAATATAATACCAATTAAATTAATTAAATCTGATACTAATAAGCTTAAGTGTTAGGCATACAGACAAATCTTGTATGTAAACAGAGTCTACCATCAGGTTCTGCGGGGTCTATCCTTTTTGCATCTTTTTGAAAGCGAGGCTTCTTAGCCCATTGTTGTCTCCCATCCATTCTGAATCATAATATCCACCCAGAATACGCCATCCTCCCCTTGATCCATTCGAACCCAAGTCTCTTTCACAATTTGGATACAAACCTCGATCGGCTTCGGTGGGAGTATATATAGAAAGGATGTCAATCTGCTCAGGATAAAGCTTCTCACTCGGGATATCTCGATTGTGTGGGCAGATAGCTGGGATAACTGGGATATTGGTGTATATGTGGATGAATCGGAAGCAAATCCTGGGGTCGGTAGGTGAAGTTGACTGCATGATGCAACTAGTAGGAAAGGTTGCAGGCAGCGGGTGCGTGATTCCAAAGGGATTGATTGGAGAAGTTGCATAGTGGAGAGTGCGAGGGATGTGAGATATTGTTGTGCAGGTGATGAAGATGGATAAGAAAAATTCTGCCACTCGGCAGTACTGCCTTGGCAGATATCTTGACCCAAGATACTGCTATTGTGGGCTTCAGAATATCTCCAAGATTTGCGCACTTGCCGATTAAGAAGCCTGGGGAATGCATTATATATTTGAACAAGGCCGGTGCGACGGTATACTTCGGCGATTACAAGCAGATGCCTAGCCATTTCAAGTTAGATTTAGTTCTTTGAGCATGTTGAAGTGCTTTGTTTATAATTGTGCGGAGAAAGGGATGACTTGTAAAAACTTACCAGACGGGAGTCTCTCTATCATCTGGACTTATAGCACCTTGTTCTCCTACCATAATAAGATCATTTAACCTCTTTTCTAACTCACTTGCTTCTCTTTCAGCCGCTTTGCTCTCTTCCATTATACGCCAATTTACCGTTGGCATACTCCGCCTCCCTATTAATCGACACCGCTCTCTCCTAACCACAATTCCCACTCTCTGCACAATCTTTTGTGCATCTCGTGCAAATCCGGTCCAAGGATGCGGTACTATCCTCGGAAGCACGGTTATAGGCAGCTGCTCTCTAGTCCGAGACGGAGCCAATTTCGAGTCCTCAGTCACATACGAGAGAAGCATTTCCCAGTAAAGAAGGGCCTCTTGGAAGAACTGAATATTATTCCCACATCGCGAAGCAAGGTTTTCTGGATCAGCGAGTAAACGATCCAGACATTGGCGTGCACTGTTGAAGTAGCTAATTCCGAGATCATGGGGGTTATGCCAGGAGGTCGTCTGACCCAGCATGATTAGTGCTAGGAGATTTTTGTCGTCGATAATTTTGCTGCTTTTCAGAAGAGTGGTTACTTGTCGACGTAGGCGAAGCCCTTCGCGGCTGAGATGCCGGAATGTGCTGGAGAGGCAAGCCGCGGCCATGCTTTGAAGGGTGTAATTTATTACAGGGCAGGTCTGCCAAAGGCGAGCCACGGTGGTACGGAAGGGGTTCATGTGGCCATCGTAGCTTGAGAAGAGACTAGCTACTTCTTTGAAGTAGTATTCTACTAGTACGGAGGATGTTTCGTTGAGGGGTCGTGCTAGCGATAGCTGGATATGTGAGTTATCGGAGGTAGACTCATTGCGGCAGAAGATTGATTGGCTTTGTTGTATTTGGGAAAGACCTGAAATGGTCGACTCGCAAGTATTGGTAGCCTTATACCTCCCATAAAACTTCTTGGAACCGGAGAGCAAAGTATCATCGGGTACTCCACGCTGGTGAGAGGATAGATTTGGGCTAGTAGACATATCATTGTATATGAAGCTCGTTTCGTCAATTGAAGGACTTTGATCTCCTTGACAAAATGAATACAGGTCAGGCCACGTCCAGATGTCAAAATTTACAGGGTCATTTCTAGACTCGGTAATCATATCTTCGCTGAGATTAAGTTTCGATTCGTTATGGAATTCAGCTTCTGTCTGTACCAGTGTAAGATCAATTACACTTTGAGAGCGGACAGAAGATGGCACTGGAGAATGTCTTGACTTTTTACTAGGAGCTGGGTCATGTTTCTGAGTGTCAACCTCAGTCTTCATTCGATAGATCTCATATTTTGTCGACCATCTGAGCGGCTGTCTGGCATATCCAGAACATTGGACGCCAATCCGGACACAACGACCACAAGATGGCCGAGCCTCGTCACATTTTAGCTATACCAAAGTTTCAGCCTCATTTCTCAACTATCATCTCAAATTATACTAACCCTATGTCTTTTGCAGGTGGAGCATCCATTCCGAGATTTCGTGACCCGACGCATAGCTCTTACATATAACCAATCAATTTNGGCCAAATAAAAGTAGACGGATCAGCGTCTTGATATCCAAACAAAGTACCAAACGAATCAATGGTTATCTGGTAAAAGGTTAGGGTGGTTGTTTCCATACAGTGCACTGTCCAGTAAGCACACGCTGGCAGAAAAAGGTCTAAATAGTACTCAGGAAAAGAAGATTCAGAGCTGCGAGTTTCAAGCCATGAATGCAATCCACAATAGTGGTGTATAGCCATTGCCTATCGGTTGCTAGCATGTCATATGTCTGGGTTCTGATAGGTATGGACAAGAATGTTATCAGTGTTCGAAAAGTTGGTTATTGGTGCAATAACAGTAGCTACTTACCCATTTACAGGCTGCTCAGGCCTTGATAAGGATGGGCTACACTGGGATGGACCCTTGAATCGCACTCTATGCACTGTTTGGGATAGGCGCATTTAAAGAGAGAGATAGCGGGATATTTTGATCAATTGATTGGATTAACTCTAGATTAGTAGTGGGTTATAACAGGATATGTCATGCGTCTGAGGGGTTGACTGATTAAGGGATGTAAAAATCACAGGCTAATCTACTTTTCAGCTCCAAAATCTAACCCTTGCTTTCCTCCTCTAGCTCTAAATACCTCAATCTCAAGTGTGGTTGATTTTCTCATCTCTCTCATTTCCTTATATATTTTCGTATCTATTTATTTGCTCTCGTTTCACTTCTGACGGCTAGGAAGAAGTCCTTGAAGAACCCAGATGCCTCATATATAGGTAATATAGCACAAGTTCCCAAAGCCAAAAACACCCACATAAAAGAGATAATAACCCACCCCAAGAAGAATCCTGGGGAATAGATATAGTGAGATAAAAACATCGGTATCGGAATTAAGAAGTCCATGATAAAGGTCAAAACAGTAGCTGAGATCAATGCTACTTTAAATGCTCTTGCAAGACGTTTGGGATCTTCAAGAGCGACCGAGTCTTCGAGTATAATTTGTGAAACCTCACTATCGACCACGGATGCTTGATTATTCTCCTGTTTTCCTTTATCTTGAACTTCTGGGGGAGGAGAGCCAGAGAGATCATTTAGAGTTCCATTTTCGGAATTGGTAGCAGTGTTAATGGCCCGAGTAATTTCCCAATCAAAGTTATCGGGCTTGATGAGTGAAATACCAAGTGTAAGGAAAAGACCGACCAATACACCAGCCATATTACCAGCTAGTGTTGGATATGAAGCACCAGTTGTTGTAACATTTATCTCCCCATAGTAAACTTTTGCTGTGACAAGCCAAGCTGTTAGACCCGAACATAGACCTCCAATAGCACCAGCGATTGCACCGGCTTTGGATTGCTTTTTCCAAGTAACCGCGAAGGCGGCAGGGAAGACAGCTCCACCAATGAGAAGACCCATGACCAGAAAAAGCCAGCCAAGATCGATTCCTATAGCATTCCAGATACAAGCGAAGCAAGCCATAATAAAGCCAAAAACACAGATCATTATGTGAGAGATTTTTATCAGCTGCTCAGGTGTAGCATGTGGCCTGACGTACACCTTGTATACATCGAAAGTGAGAATTGATGAGACTGCAATCAGCTCCGAAGAAGATGATGATGTTACTGCCATAAACAAGGTGATTAAGAGGGCAATTGCGCCTGGTTTTCCGAGCAAAGCAACTGCTCCAAATGGTGCTGACAACCCTGATGAAACCTGGGATGCGGTCATGTTGTATGGATACGTGGGATATGCAGGATTGTCCGTTAAAGCAACGGCAGCAAGGCCAAGCGTAGTCGCAAATCCAAAGGGTATCGCAAACCATGCCATGCCTCCTAAAATGTATGCTTTGACTGCCGTTGTAGGACGACTGGCAATGGCTCTCTGCCAATAACCTTGGTCTAAGAAGACAGTGCCCATCCCAGAGCAAAGCTGGATTACTCCAAATATGAGCCCAAAGTTCGACTTTTGAGTCAGGTATGATCCATCCTGGTTACCAGCAACGGGACGCTTCGTGGCTGCTAATTTGAGTAGATCGTACATAGCTCCTGGGGAGCCGATCAATGGGTTTGTGGTATATACATTGAACATGAAGTATAAGATGATTATCATCACGATGAAGGTGTGAGTATAATCGCCTACCAAACGTTAATATACCTAACCACTATTAAAAGCAGAAATACTTACACAAGAATGTAGCCCTCAGCCCACCAAGAACGACGTAGACGCATACTCCCAAAGGTATTAGAAAAACAGCCGCGTAGACATTCATGCCCGTAAGAGCCGTCACTACCGCACTCCCACCGAGAAGCAATTGACTAGCCACAAGAATATTCGTGAGCAGGGCAAAGAAAATGAAGACAAGATGCGTTGTCCTTCCGTAGCGGTAGTTGATTATTTCCAAGAATGTATGGCACCGAGGGGCGTTTTGTTTCACTTTGCAAGCCAAGATTGCAAACATGAAAATCTGAACAGTTGCCCCAGCAGCATCTAGAGCTTGATATTAGCTTAAGAGTCTTCAGGCTAATGGAGTTCTATACTAACACTGCCATTTTTGTTAGTCCTCAAGACCTCATTATGAGAAATAACTGGAGCTCACCCAGAATGGTCCAGATATTCCATATTCGTACGCGACAGTGCTGCTCTGCAAGAGGGTAGCAGCCCAAGTCCACGCTGACACAATCCCACTCGCAATTAAACCAGTCTTCACATTTCTACTAGCAGTATTGAATTCTTCACTCTTTTTAGTATTGTAACTAGTGTATCGATTCTGCATCCACGGTTAGTGATTAGCTATGAGTTAGATCACCTATCTTACCTGAAGGTAGGAGATGCCAGACATCAGAATCGCGAAAAAAAATCCAATTCCCACAACAACACCGTAACCTGCCCCTTCTGGGAGCACAGGAGAGACTACCCTGGATTGTGACATACTGGCTTTTGACCAATACCGTAACTTCGAACCTTGGAATGATGTCAATATTCCGTACGTTCGTTGCACTGCTACTCGCAAATCGATTAAGAAGTTTACAGTGTTACACTCAGTCAATTATATATCTCTAAATTCAGGCACAAGATCAGACACCCCCCAACAAGCAGGGTGATAACCCAAGTCCCCAATGTGTGCCATGGTGACAGTAGGATCAGCACCCAGGTGGATACAGGTAAAGAACACAAGTACCTAGGAACTTTGGTAACGCAACACGAATTAGGACTATCAATCCGACTCTATTATCAGTATCGAGCATCTAAATCTCTAGCTATTCAAAAGCACCCTATCATGATGACGATACATAACTATCGGTATACTATCGCTTTGTCAAGATGATTTCAGACCCACAATATACGCATGAAGGGTGGGACAGATAGCTGGCTGATATGTATGAGAACGCCGTCGGCACTAAATCTGGTTCCCCGTGATAAAGCCCCAGCACCAGATTGGTAATGTCAGGATAGACAGGGTTGAAATGATTTGTTTACAATAGGGCGTTTCCTAAAAGCGGATTTCATGAATGGTCAATTTAAGAGCAATAAATACGCGAGATCCGTGCCTCTCTACATAGGTTGGCCTGTGCTTACTGTACTGATTGTAATCGAATGCTGCTTTTTTGATCATCTTTAATATTTTGCGTGATAACCTTACTCAAATTAATGATTCTTAAGCTTCTTTATCTGCACCCCGGAGCCTTATATGGCATGTGAACTTTTGAAATATTTCTTTTGGATATCATTTTACAGGTCACGATATTCATAACAGCTAGGGAGACTAAATCAGGAATTCAAGGACCAGGACCAGCTAGGTCCTAGGATAAGAGGTGGCCTAGAATCAGGGAGTTTATAAGAAGTCGTAGATATCTGATAGACCTTGGGGATCATGACTAGGATCTGCCAAGTCTAGGCCTCGAGACCTCGGTCATGATCCACAAGGTTCGGAGGTTTTCATTATTTATATAAGTAGTTAGTTGGTTTTATATAAGAGCTCGGGTCGTTGTACTTCGCGTACTGGCAGACTGAGTAAAAGCTTCATATTGCTCAGAAATGAGCACAGTAGTAATAAAACAGCGTTGGATTTGCCTCCTTTTATTAGTAACAAAGGAGGATTGCGTAAGACCTTCTAGGCGTACCGTCATTTCTGATCAGACCGGGAATTATGTTACGCACAGACAGACAGTCTGTGGTTATTTCCGCATCCACTTTTGGCCGTCGTTAAGATAAGCTAAAAGGATCGTGTTGAGTGCCGATCTCATGCGCTTTCTATCTATGTTTCAGTCGCATTGGCCAATTGCATCTATATGATGTCAGTTATAGAAAATAGATACATCGCAAAGATAAGGTAGAATAGGGAGATGGATTGACTATGAATCTCATAGCTAGCTATTAGTGTATCTGTTCAGCAAGCTTCGTAGCGTAGCGACGTCCTGTGCTTATCATAGCTAGAGAGCTTTTGATTTGAATCTCAATGTAGAGAGCTATTTATGTTGTGGTGCCGCTGAGTGGATAGCTCTAATCTGCCTCCAGATTTCATTACCGGGAGACATCAATTGCTTTGCGGTATTCTTCCAATATGTTTGCCATACGACGCACAGTCACCCAGGGAGTATTTGCGCGTCGTTGCTATGCGACAGCTGCGAATTCTCCCAAAGCTGCTAAGTTTGCCATCAATGGGGATAGATTATGGTAAGATTTCATTTATCCCTCACCATTGGTGCTGTTGGTCTTGTGTATCATACCTAATTTAGAAAAATGACAGGAAAGACTTGATGGAGACGGCAAAATGGAGTGCTCCATCTCCAGGTGGAGTCACTCGTCTCTGTGCAGATGACAATGACAAGCTGGTCCGAGACTGGTTTAAGGAACAAGTCCTTGCCTTAGGTGCCGAATACCAAGTCAACGCAACCGGAACTCAAATTGCTAGATTTCCTGGAGAGGACAACAGCATCCCACCCATTGCTATGGGAAGCCACTTGGATACAGTAGCCACAGGTGGCAAGTTCGATGGCCCCCTTGGTGTAAGGATTCAATTCTTACAACACAATGAATAGCAACGCTAACTTGTGCTTAAAGGTTCTTGGCGGTCTCGAAGTTCTCCGCAGCATGAAAGAGCAAGGTGTTAAGACGAACGCTCCTCTCGTTCTGTTTAACTGGACTAACGAAGAGGGCGCGCGCTTTTTTCCCTTGCTGGGCTCTTCTGTTGTCTATGCCGGCCAGTCCACTGTTGAGCAAGCACATGCCTCGATCTCCACGGACAACTCTGCCATGACCATGGGTGCTGCGCTGCAACGTATTGGCTATGTCGGTGATGGACCTAACACTTTCGAGGAATTTCCCATTTCTGCACATTTTGAGATCCACGTCGAGCAGCACACAGATCTAGAGAAAGCCGGGAAGCCTGTAGGATGGGTTACTGGCTGGCAAGGTATGACATGGTACAATGTTGTCTTCCATGGCGACGATGGTCACGCAAACACAAAACCAATGTGGGGAAGACGAGACACACTTACTGCCTCAGCACAATTGATCAGTGAGCTTGAGAAGCTTGCGTATGAAATGAACGGATATACCACAACCACAGGTATTCACAGTCACCCCTTCGGAAGCTGCAACATCCAGTCCAAAACGAAAGTGGTATTCTGTTTGATGCACAAGGAAGCTGCTGGATTAGAGCAAATGGGCGCTGAGATCGAGAGGCGGATTGCAGCAATCGTTGGCCAACGTGGATTGGAGTACACGATCCAGAGAGATATCCATCTCCCTCCAGGGAACTTTTGGCCCGAGGCTATAGACTGTGTGAAGCGGGCTTGTGGCGATAAGGGAATTGCGTCGATTACCGGCACCGGACATGATAGTACAATGACTACCAGGATTGTTCCAACCGCAATGGTGTTTGTGCGAGCAAAGGACGGCATCAGTCATAGCCCAAAGGAGTGGAGTGATAAAGAAGATTGTGCCGAGGGTGCACTTGTGTTGGGCAAGGCCGTGCTGAATTATGATGAGGTGCTTAAGGCAAAAGTAGCTTAATATTTAGTAAAATGGTATAATCCTGAAATATCCTCGCCCTGCTGTATATATTTTGCTACTCTGCAGTCCCTAAATTAGGAAACAATTAAAAATTAATCAATTCATCCTTCCTTACACATTATTCGCTGCGATTCTCATGAGTCTCAATAGATTTGGATATTGACTCAAAAAAGAACTAATAATACTTATACTATTATTACTAAAATGGCCAAAGACTAATGAAAATCTGTAAGGAAGATAGAAAGAAAATAAATCACAGCCTTATCGCTAAATTCAAAGTTTTGTCAAAGGCAAGGATGAAAATTAATTACGCTCAAGGATATCTTGGAGTATAGGGATATTCCTCCACTCTCCATAACTAATGCTAAGGTCTCTCTTAGTTGTGAGAGGGAAATGGGGGAGTTGGGGGAAATGGGGGGAAATGGGAAGGAAAATAACAGGCCATTATCATATGCTAATCCTAACATGAAGAAAATCTGTTTCTGTTCGGAAAGGTGAGCAGAACTGCTTTATTGGCGAGTTTGGGTAAGTTAAGGTGAGCAAGGGTAAGGCGAAGGTAAGTGATAGTAGATAGACTAACGTCGAAGGCAACCTGTTTTAGCTTCTCGACTACAACTGTTGTTAGTTAAAATTGGAAAAAGCTAGTCAAGGATTCTTTTAAAGCTAATTCTAGATCCTTGTTAGCTAAAGCTATATCTTCTAACTTTACTGAACTTTACAAATTCAACTTTATTATATACAAACTTATTATGTTAATTTGTTAATATACTTATTTAACTTTTTTTTTATTATAAGTAGTTATACTTAAATATGTATAATATTACTTTATAATAATTGTTGATAAATAATTTTATATAGTTTTAAAAANTTCAAAAGAATAATAGTACAAATCTTAAAAGATATTAATGTTTTTTTATAAATATATAAATATATTATTATTTATACAAGACAAGGTATATAAGTATAATCTTCTTATTAGTAAAGTTGTATTAAAAAATGGAAATATAGTTGTCGGTTCACCTGTAGCACGAAGTACGGTACGCAATTATACGTAATATACTCGTTGTGCTATTCCACGGTTGTTGTACGAATAGGGGTGGGAGGGCGAAGCTGTAGGAGCTTCGCTCGCTCCCACTACCTAATCGGGAC
>NCSJ02000044.1:0-195267 GCA_002812745.2 Scytalidium lignicola | reverse complement strand
AAAACTTGTACTTTATATTATTAATGAAGGAACATATTATTAAGCTAGTAAATAGTTTTAGAATATTAGTATAAAGTATATTTAGAATGCTTTATAAGCTTGTTAGATTAACATTTACTTAAGACTTTCAGACTAGATTATAACTAATACTAAAAANGAACTTTGTTAATAAGGAGTTTTAACAAAGTATTATAATTATAAGAATAACCTTGAAAGTAGTCTTAATAAAAGCTTATAACTTAATTAGTTATGTTGAATAATATTATGTACTTGTATAATATACTTATTAAATAATTGTAATTAAAATCTATGATCTTAACAAAGATATAGCTTTACAAATAGTGTTTAAAGTTGTTAATGATTTAGTAAGACTTGACAAACTTATCCTTATATTACTAGTTTACAATGTTTATTTATATATGTTAGAACTTGATACCTTAACCTTAATTATAAGCTAAAGAGTTATAGTAATTAAGAAGGTTATAAAGGAAATCAGTAAAATCAAGGTAAAATAATAAGTATAAAATATAATTAATATATATAATAACCTTGATGTAAGCATTATTCATGACTTATTGTTGAACTCAGATGTTCTTATATAAAGAGTAAGAAATATAGATTAAAATAGAAGTTAAGAAGAGTTATACAAACTTATAAGTATAAACGGAAAAACATGTATATTAGCATTACTGTATAAGAATATACTATTCAGGTTAACAATTGTGAAATTATACTTTATACTTACAAAAGGAATTGATAAAATCAAGTTATCAAAGCCAAAGTTAGGAATTATAACTACTGAAGAGTACTAAGAGAAGCTTAACAAGTTGACTATAATTATTGCTTTACTACTAATGTTACTTGTAAAGCAAAGACATAGAAGACCTTGTAAATACCTTGAAATCATTGCTTTCTTATAAGATAAGGAATTAAAACCTTAATTTGTAACCTTATGTTAAGTTAAAATATTGAGACTACTTGAAAAGAGTGTTTTCAAGATTGTAAACCTTTAAAGTATACTCAATAATATATATATATTTAATATTAAGTTTGTAGACAAAATTAAGAATAAGGGAACTGAAAAANGTTTTTGAAAAGTTATGCCTTGTAATACAAGCTTACAAGGATRATARGAAGAAGCTTGTTTTGACCTAATTGCTTATTATTCAATGTGTTAGCTAGTGTATTATTCTCTGTATTGTTGCTATAGAGTATAAAGACATAAGCTTGTACTTATAGGACATTTTATAAGTGTACATGTAGTTTACTACCTTGCTGAATCGGGATTTCTATATACAGCTACCTCCAGAGCTTACAGAACAACTCAGTCTCTGTGAAGGCTCAATTCTACGGGTTGTGAAACCACTTTACAGAGTCCTTAAAGTTGGAAACCACTAGTTCCAGACCTACTACTCTCATTATGTTGAGGCATTTGCTATAAAACCGTCAACATACAACCTTTGCTTACTGTACAACACTGAACCTTTTGGTGTTATAAAGCTTCAAACCAACGATACCTTGTTTGTCGGAGACGTTTAATTTGTTGAACTCAAGCAAAAACAGTTGAAAAAGGCTAATTTTCTAGCAAAAGAACATAAAACGTTGACTACCAGCAAGGGAATTAAGTTCAATGGGGGTATTATACAACTGAATGATACCAGAATTTCACTTACTCAAGAGTGTTAATGTACTAATCTACAGCTTGTAATCAGGAAATCAGCTATTACAACAAGCTTACAAGGAATTATATGCCAAAACCTTATTACCAAGGAGTAATATATCATATAACATGCTTGGGGAGCATATATAGTTTTAGTTTGCTAACCAGAAGTGTTATATGACCTATCGGTAGCTGCCTAAGCTATTGATTTCAACTAAGAAGATGTGAAATCGTTGAATAAACGCTTACAATAGCAGATCCAGAATGCTGTTAGGGGAATACAATTTGTCAAGCTTGATAAGGAGACACTATAACTATTAGTCTTTACAGACGCTTCATTTGTGAATAACAGAGACTTATCGTCATAAATTGGTTATATCATAGCATTTGCAGACCAGAAGGGAAATGTGAATATGCTACACTGGACGTCGGTCAAGTGTAAGAGGGTTATACGTAGCGTTTTGGCCTCAGAACTGTATGGAATGGCTTATGGGTTTGATATGGGAGTTGCAATCAAGTCAACTATCGAAGGAATCCTCGAAATCGACCTCTTACTGGTTATATGTACGGATTTGAGGTCATTGTACGATTGCCTCGTCAAGTTGGGAACTACATAGGAAAAGCAGCTTATGATTGATGTGATGTGCCTCCACCAGGCGTACGAACGACGCCAGATCGCTGAAGTACGATGGATTGAAGGAATTACAAATCCAGTCGATTCCATGACCAAAGGAAAGCTATCAAACGCTCTGAAACAACTGTTGGATATTAATAAAGTGTAATTGGAAGTGGTAGAATGGGTAGAACGTGACGGCGTAGGTGGCGGAACGGAAGATCCTACGGAGGAGGGATTTGGAGCTATTCCCAATTAGGCAATTAGCATGCGATTGGGAAAACTCTACGGATTTGAGCGTTTTGGGAGCTACAGCGTACGGCCATTTTTAGAGTAGCTCCAGTGTTGGTAGAATAGTGGTTACGTACACGTGATATTCACGTGCCCCTGTAAGCTAGTCCCGATTAGGTRGTGGGAACGAGCGAAGCTCCTACAGCTTCGCCCTCCCACCCCTAATCGTACAAGAACCATGGAATAGCACAACGAGTATATTACGTATAATTGCGTACCGTACTTCGTGCTACAGGTGAACCGACAATTACTTAGGAAAGTAAAAAATGGATGCCCCAAGCAAAGATACCCTCACCGCGAATTGCCACTGCAAATCCGTTCATATCACTTTTCCATCGCCAAGGGAAGCTCTCAACGAATGTTTGTGCTCAGTTTGTCGGCGCTACGGGGTTCTTTGGGCATACTACGAACCAGAGGAGGTTAAAATTGAAGGTGAACCAACCGACTTCTATGTTTGGGCCGACAAGGAGATTCAGTTTCATCGCTGCAAGAATTGTGGTTGTGTGACACATTGGGCTCCGTCGGACAGCACGCACAAGAGAATTGGGATCAATTGTCGAATGCTGGAAAGAGAGGATGTGGGGAAGCTCGAGATTCGGAAGTCTGAGGGACCGCCGTAAGTGAAAGCCGGCGTGGTACAATAATACGATGTGATGGTTCTCGTTTGATTTACATTAATTATTCGGGTTGAACAATTGAGTCGTTATTTAAGAAGATTAAAGCTACATTTCAATAACTTAATCAAGTTATTAATTATTATATAAGCATAATATTTAATATTATATCACTTCTCTATGTTTTAGCCATACGACCTGATGGCACTCCAACAATGTATATCTAAAGCTTGTCTAGCTGGTATAAGAATGGCAGAGAACAATCAATCTCTATACTTCTTTCACTCCGGTAGAGCAACTAGCATATAGACAGATACTAAACTGCACCTGCACTACTCAGTTTAATGTTTACCGATCTGAGAATTCTCTATCTCCTGTTCTAGCACCTCTAGTTCTAGCACCCCCGACTTCTCTTCGGGATGTTGCCACATCTGAGAAGCCAAAATCCTTTCTCTCACCTTGTCCGTTGCAAAAAGTAAATCAATTTCTTCCAGAGACTTCCCGGTAGTCTACAATACAAAGTAAGACAAAGCAATAAAAAATCTTGTTTATATTGACTCACCTCTGGACAATAAAAGTAAATGAATGGGATGACAAGAATACTGGCAACTAATTGCCAGATCCATATTGACCATCCTACATTCTCGATCGCGATACCTCCAGCAAAGACCATTATGAAAGAGAATGACCATTCCCCAAAGGCTTGCGCTGCCCCACCAAGATGTCGGTTTTTGAGCGGGGCAATCTATCAAAAGTAAAGAAGGTTAGCCGGTTCACCAGTGCATAATTTCCAAGATTGACCAACCTCGGGGCCGTAAACCCAAGGCGCGCCGTTCCAACTGTATCCAAATATGAACATCCAGGCAATGACACAAGCAACACCCGTCCATTGGGTTGCTTTAGTTTGATGAGGCAGGCCAATCATGATGATGAAGATAAGCATAGTTAAGCCACTCGCAGCGGCACCCCAGAGCATGATCTTTCGGCGACCAAATATCTCAATGGTCCATGGAAATGGCCAAGTTCCCAAGGCAAAACACGTTTCCATAACTGCTGCTAGAAGGGACGACTCGAATGAGGATAGTCCAATATTCGAGAGGATGACAGTCGCATAGTATACCATAAGATTCACACCTATTTTCAGATACTGACTTAATACGGGGGGATTTAGCAAAGGATAGACAAGCATACCCATCATGTTTTGGAAAACCATCAGGAGGAACGCAATACGGATACGACGTCCAGCCCGTAGCTCACTCCGATCCCAGATCAAGTCTAGGTATCTGAACTTGTTTTCGTTCTGTTCTTCGAGCTTGATTGCACGCATAATCTGAAGTTTCTGGGCCTGGACGTCTGGATGCTCGATGGTTTTGGCGTGTAGGCGAGCAAGTATCGCATCGCCTTCCTCCTCCCGTCCGCCAGCATAATACCATCTAGGTGTGTCCGGAAGGAGAGACATTCCGACTAAGGAGATCATGGCAAAGAATGCTTGAAAGCCAATAGGGAATCTCTGGTTGCAGTCAGCATGGTCATAGCACCAAAAGGTATTGAAGTACTTCTTACCCAGGAAACTTGTGAGTTCAAGCGTGTGAATCCGAAATCCAGCCAATATGCAAATGCAATGCCATGCAATAGCCATATGACCTGAACTCCAACCTCAGGTCCTCGTTGTTTCTCGGTGATACTCATCTCGGACTAGGTATCTTTAGAGACTGGTGACTAGGAAGAATGACTAATGTATCTTACCATGTAAGTAGGAACCGTACACGAGATAAACTATTGTTAATGGTCAGTTTCATGACATTGGAAATATGTGTTTAATGAGTAATACCCCAATTCCGGTACCCTGTATCATGTCAGTAAGCAGCGGCGGGAAATATTATATCACTCTTCGGCTACATACGCAGATGATTCTGCCAACAATGATCTGAGGCACTGAAAACGATGATGCTTGAATAATTGCCCCTACTATGACAAAGCCATCTCCAAGCATAATACATCGTCTTCGCCCGACCGGCATTCCAATAGCCATCACAGCTAACGAACAAAATGCGGCTGCTAAGGTATATGACGATGCTACCATGGGAATAACATATTTTCCAGTAGGGTTCTAATGATCGTTAGTTATGAAATGTTTGCTATCAGAGCCCATACCCCAATTGCATCAAGAAATGGTTTAGTGGCCTGGACTCCTCCCAGGACTCCAGCATCATAGCCATACATTGTGAAGGCCTGGTCATTCATTAGTGTTTTACTTTCCCCATCAAAAAACCAGGACATTCTCTATGCTTCACATACTATGGCACAGCAGAGGCTCATTACTCTGTAGAGCCTTGGCCCTTGCAAATCCTTTATTCCAGACATCTTTGAAGGCTAAAATTTTATTTCGAATCGGGCGGCGTAGGAAAACCTCGAGACCTGAAATATGGCTGGAATTCCGAGGTGAAAGTATTTATCATCTTCCCACAAAGCCGTCAACCTTGCCAACCCCGCAGTTCTGAGCAACGCTACTTAGTTTCACATCTTGATCTCCAACTAGGATCATTGTACTGTACAAAGCACGCGGCCATAAGTTTTCAGACTTGCAGGGCTAGCTGAATAGCTAGTCTCGAGGGCACAGAGTAAATGTGTCTAACACACTAGTGTAAGAGCTGACCTGTTTTCGTGGAGTGGGCTTGCGTATTTCTGGCAAGTTCATGATACCCCATTCTTGAGATACGGGATGGAATTACGAAGTTTTCTCCGGTATCGGGAAATCGTGGTAGTTTTCGCACGATGAAGTCACTTCATATGATTGAGATTGGCAATCTTGCTTCGCCGCTAACCCCAGATTTCTCCAATGTTAGTATTTCCCCAACTTTCTCCACCAATTCCCCACCTTTGTCCCCTTGTTTCCCCTTGTTTCCCCTTGTCGGTCAAGAAACTTTTCGACGAAATAATTCTCTGGTGGCTTTAAAACTGTGCCGTTTGGGCCACGCTGGCATCGGACATCAATCGCCGTCAAAAAGATGTCAATGCTCATCAAAGTTGCCTAGTTCCTCTCCATCTCATCTTTCTAGAAGGTGAAAAGAAACATTAATGCATTCATTATACGATTGAACGCAAAGCAACCGACGCCGAAGATGTTGCTAAAACAATTATCTCGTCCAGCAAGCATTCGACTGGCAACTCGAGCATTCTGCCGCCGCCATGTGTCTACTACAACCGACAAAGCAGCCTTTAATGCCATAGTCACAGGGGGCGCGTCCGGAATTGGCGAAGCGGTTTCTTCGAAGCTGGCCAGCAGGGGCATTAACGTTCTCATTGCTGATCTTCAGACAGATCGAGGAAATGCTTTGGCAAAACGACTCTCTTCCACCTACTCCGTTGACGTCCATTATACACCAGTAGATGTCAGCTTGGAGCAGAGCGTCGAGGCGATGGTGCAATGTGCAGTCCAGAGATGGGGGCGCCTCGACTATGCGGCCAATTGCGCTGGTATCTGCGAGAGCACATGGGCGGAAGAAGAAAGCATCACCACCGAGCTTGTGGACAAGTAGGTGTAACTTTGACGCCGGATGATACTAGGAAGCGGCTAATAACAGAAAAAAACAGGACCTACGCAATCAACCAACGGGGACTTTGGCTCTGTCAAAAGCACGAGGCATTGCAAATGAAGAAGCAAGAGCCCCGTGCAGTTACTTTTGATCCCCCGTCAAGGTTTCCGGTCAAGCCTCAGCGGGGTTCCATTGTGAATATTGCGTCAGTTTCTGGCCTCAACGCCATGGGACTAGCAGCGTATACACCAACAAAACATGCTGCGCTCGGCATTACCAGGAACGGTGCCAAGTTCTATGGACCAGATGGAGTTCGTTGCAACGCAACCTGTCCTAGTTGGACATTTACCACCATGTTAGAGGGTTCTATGGGTGATGAAGGTCATGAAGGTTCTAAGGCGAGTGAAGAGAGTGTCGTCTGTCAGCTCATATCGTTGAGAAGAATGGCGTTCGCGCAAGAACAAGCCAATGTGGTTAGCTTTTTACTGAGCGACGAGAGCAGCTATATCAATGGTGCTCATATTGTTGTAGATGGGGGGTACAACGACATTCGATAGATCCTATGATATTTTGTATGTATCTATAGAGTAGACAGCCAAAACAGTACCAACAACTAAGAACATGTGCCGTCACTGTCGATACCCATTAGCCGTTACACTTCATATTCTATTCTACAGCCGAGGTACCGGATACTCCGTCGGCACGGCTTCGAGTAAGCATATTTTAAGCTTTGACATGATGCTGGTATGCTCCTCCGCCCGTCAACCTGGCTCCTGTGCGATATCGCTGATCGTAGAGGTGCATGACCATAAAGCCACAACATACCCTGCAATCATCTCTCCACTTACCCCAACATCCCATTTATGCAGCAGCTACCCATGAACTTGCCCCTCCATGTGGTGTATGATTTAAAAGACTTATATTTGTGTAGTCGATATTTCCTTTCCATCCAATAAGTTCGCAATGGCTCTCACAGATGAATCTCAGTTAAATGGGAAACAAGAGCACCGCTCTCCATATCCACAAAATGGCAACGATCGAAATTATGAGATACCAAAGTCGTATCATTCCCAAAAGACTAGGATTCGAGTCGCCTGCGTTGGCGCAGGTCCTACAGGCAAGTTGGCACAATCACTTTCCCTTTGGATTTGTCCCTGGGTCGTCAGAAGTGGACTTACGCGTTGGGTATTGCAGGACTCGCTTTGGCTTTTAAGATGGAACGTCAAATGGAACCTGACACTTGGGACTTGACCTTGTTTGAGAAAAATTCAGCAATTGGTGGGACTTGGTACGAAAATAAGTGAGTAAATGTGGAAATGGCTAAATTTATTATTCTTTTGTCTAATTTATTTATGTAGGTATCCTGGTAAGTAGTAATATCAAGATATCAACCTTACTCAAGAAATTCATAGATTTTTATCTACAGGCTGCGCATGTGATGTAAGATAAGTTAGTCTTAAGAGTGAAGGCTATATCTAATATAACGGGTTTGATTTATAGATACCGGCACATGTAAATATCCAATGCTTGTCGGTGAATCATTTTTGATTGCTGATGGGAGATAGATTTATACATACAGCTGGGATCCTAATCAAGATTGGACAACTTACTTTGCTTATGGTCCCGAGATACTGGAATACTTTAAAAGTTGAGTGATTACTTATTTTATTGCAACCTATACTGACGTTTATTTACAAGAATTCTCGGGAAAGCACAATCTTCAACATTATGTAAAGTTAAACACGCGGGTAGTCTCCGCAACTTGGATCCCACAAGAAGGCATATACAAGTTGCTACTACGTGATCCTCACACTGGCGAAGAGAGAGAAGATTGGTCGCATGTTTTGGTGAACGCCACAGGGAATTTAAACAAGTGGAAATGTATAGGTTCCATGTTTTATGAATGAATATATCTGATTCAAAAACTCCTAGGGCCCGATATTGAAGGACTGCATTCGTTTGCAGGACCAATGATGCACAGCGCTAACTGGGATGAGTCTGTCGATTTTAAGGACAAGATAGTTGGGGGTAAAGTTTCATTCCTTAAATCAACGTACTTGATTGACTTATTACTATCTCAGTAATTGGAACCGGCTCAACTGCAATTCAGATAGTTCCTCAAATTCAAAAAGGTTAGTTTTCGCTAATTTCAAGACCTTTTACCTAGGGGCTCTAATAATTAATCATAGTTGCAAAGAAAATGGCCTTATTCATGAGATCTCCAACATGGATTAGCCCACCATTCGGCGGCGAGGTTCTGCGCGAGATCAAGCATGGAAACGAAGGAGATATGTCACATCGGCAATATACCTTCTCAAATAAAGAGAAGAAGCTCTTTCATGAAGACAGTGACGGTCATCTCAGATTACGACAGAAGATTGAGGCAGAGATTAATCTTAACTTTCAACTATATATAAAAGGAACAGATCTCCAAAAAAANGACGCATGAGTCTATGAAGAACGAGATGGAAAAAAGAATAGGCTCGGGACATGAGGAGCTCAAGGTATGGGTATTATATTACGGCTTGCCATGTAGTGTCTGATGTCTTTGTAGAAACATTTGATACCATCCTGGCTTCCTGGTTGTCGAAGAATTACTCCTGGTGATGGGTATCTTGAAGCCTTAGTCAAGGATAATGTTCAATGTGTTTTCAAGAGTATTCAAAAAATTACCCCGGAAGGAATCGTCGATAGTGATGGGGTTCTCCATAAACTTGACATTCTTATTTGTGCGACTGGGGTATGTTGGTCTAGCATTTATTAAGAATATGATAGCTAACTACATTAAAAACAGTTTGACGTCCCTTATATTCCACACTTCAAGGTTATCAACGGGAATGGGATCAATATGCAGGATGCATGGCATAATTCTCCAAAGTAAGTCACGAGATACAAATCTTGGGGTGCTTTAGTGCGTTGCTAAATACTAAATTTTAGCTTATACCTTGGGATAACCGCCCCCGACTATCCAAACTACTTCGTTACCATAGGTCCTGGTGGAACTTGGTCAAAGTGAGCAAAATATGCATAGTCTATATCCCAGTAACTGACAAGATTTAGTGGAACTATTCTTCCTGCAGTAAGATTTATTCTCCACACCACCTCAAACACTGGCACTAAATTGGTATTCCAGCTCGAAACATCCTGTGAACATTTCATCCAGATATTTAAGAAGATGCAAGAAGAAGGCATCAAGTCCATTGAAGTCACTCAAGAGGCTTGTGATGATTTCCTTTATCATATGGATAAATTTCACGAAAATACTGTATGGACGGATAACTGCAGTAGCTGGTTCAAGAAGAACGGCCGCGTATGGGTTTGGCCAGGTGCAGTAGGTGTTTATACAAAAGAAAATGAAAGAGTGCTAATGCTTTTATCAAGACAATCCACTATTTGAAAACTCTACATGCACCACCGCGATATGAGGATTACAAAATTAAATATTGGAAGGGAAGAAGATTTGCTTACCTAGGTGACGGATCAGTTAAGGCCATGCATGAAAAANGATTTCAGAGCTCTCGCACCCTACATAAGAAATAGCGACACAACATGGAGCGTTGAATAGATTATAGATCTAGTAACAGCATTGTGTGTAACTTAAATTCCTCATATTTATACAAATTCGTACTATATAGAGACAATGAACTATTCTACATTCTAGTTATATAATAAATAAGTTGAATCTTAATTGAATTTAATTATTATTATGTAAAGCCAAATAACACTAAAGTTTCATAATAATGAAACTAATCCTCATGTAAACTAATCCTCATGTAAACCAAACACTATCTTACACCAGCTAGCTCGTATAGGGCTGGACTTTAGTCTCTATGTATAACTTGCTTGGGTTCGTGATCAGACTTGTTTTTGCTTTAAGCGCAGAAAAATAAACTTGCCTATTGAACGGAAATTTGGCATCCAAACAATGTAGATCCGTAGATGGATAGAACTAGACTTATAGAATAGAAAAGCTCTCAAGCTCTTAGTTCTAGATTCATATTATTCCCAACTGGCATAGATGCCGTTCTTAACGTAGTCAGCTCTGGTAGACCGTTGGTTTTATCATGTAGCGCAACCTCATACTTTCCGTATTAGAATTGTAGAATTTTAATCTATCAGCCTGTACAAAAGTTGGAGGTATTAGGAAACCGAATTAATGCAGATTTCTGATCACAAGTCTCATGATGAGCCGGGTCTAAAAGTAGGGTAAATTGGTCAAACGAACCCTGTAGCCAGGATNGTCGACGAGGAATATATACTATCTACTGCAAAATTTTTGCGATAATGCATATTTCATTCACATCCACTGCACATTCATGTTAATATCAAACAGCGTTGTCAGCTCTAACTGTAAGACATAATCCAACTTACTGTAGAACCCACTCTTGGGCGGCATCGTTGTCCGATTCCTAGTCCAATCAGAGATCCACTCTTGGGCGGCGTCGTCCGCAGTGTCGGACGTTTCTTTTTAACTCTATATTAATATTTTGTTACGCTGTGGTAACTCTCAGCGTCAAATAAAACAGCGTGTACATCCGTTGTAAAGTCACTTTAAATATCTATAAATTCACTATCGTTAGTAGGTGTTGTGATATACCAGAAACTGGAGTGCATTGATACTGTAACATGGGAGAAGCAGACATTCAAACCTCGCCAGCTTTGGCTGGTATTTCACAGGAGTGCTTTGGATTCCCCAAGCAGAACGGCCGCTCGCTGTCGTACTGGTTGCAGGGTGTGAGGTGTGACCCTTTACTAGACCATCGCTCGACGCCTGAGTTGCCTCTCTCCGCCGACATTGTGATCATTGGCTCTGGTGTAAGTACACTACTACAACTGTAGACGAAACTGCATGATGGCTGATACAGACTCTTTCCAACAGATATCCGGCACGTTGTTTGCAAAACATTCCCTTGCAACCTAGCCAGGTAAGAGCGTTGTGGTGCTTGAAGCTCGCGAGTTCTGCTCTAGCGCCACCGGCAGGAATGCTGGCCACTGCAAGCCTGATCAGTATCGTGGATTTAGCCGGTATGAAAAGGTTTTTGGCACTGAGCAGGCCCTTAAAGTGCGTATAAGAAGAGCCTGTCACGACTTCAACATTTTTGACTTGAAGTCACAGATTCTGCAGAACGAGCAACAGACGTGGTCCGACTTGGTGCAATACGTCCGCGAAAACAATGTTGACTGCGATCTCTGGGTAGGGGATACGCTGGATGTCCCAGTGACACAAGAGGTTGCAGATATCACAAAGGATTCCTTCGACCGTCTTAAGGCGGCAGGCGGCAAGGTTGACCACATCAAGGTTACCCATGACCCGGCCGAAGCAGCAAAGGTGTTGAATAGTACCATCAGATCCATAGGCTACAGCTAACAGTCACGCAGATCTCCCGTATCAAAGATGCAAAGGCGTGTTATGCCTGGTCTGCTTCAACTCTGCAACCCTGGAAGCTCGTTGCTCACATTATGCGTGACAACTTGAAGAAGGGTGTCAATCTCCAAACATACACTACGGTTACGCAAGTAAAATCATCCCTGCAAAGTCCAGGGAAATGGATCGTTGAAAGCCAGCGTGGCAGCATCGAGTGCTCGCAAGTCGTTCACGCAACCAATGCATACAGCTCTGCTCTTGAGCCTTCCCTGCATGGAATTATTCGCCCTACGCCTCATATGTGCGTAAAGATCGTCCCTCCAGTGACTTTTGCCGGATCTAAAGGCCTCAAAAATTCGTATGCCGTTTTATTACCAGATGGAGCATTATTCAGTATCAACCCTCGGTGTACTGCCGATGGCATAGTCATGTTCGGCGGCAGCAACCCGGGCCAGCAGAAGTTTAATGAGTGGTTAGAAGAGCATCCGGAGAGTTGTATAGATGACGGTCTCACAGGGTTCAACTTTGGGACACAGGCAGTCCAGGAGTTTACAGAGTCTCAGTTTCCAGGATGGACTGATGCTGCTACGGGACCAGGAGAGCTTTACGACTATACCTGGAGTGGTATAATTGCAAGGGTAAGTTAACTATCTCATAAGACTGCTTTCTCCCATAAACATAAGCTGACAGTGGACCAGAGCGCGGATGGTGTGCCGTTAGTAGGACAGTTACCCGGACTGCCTGGTCAGTGGATTTGTGCTGGCCACAACGGACAGTAAGTCGCAAGAGTTCTTTGCAGTCACTTGGTTTTCATTGTATTCGTATAGCTAACCAAGTGCTAACCTTAATCCGATAGTGGAATGGCGCGTACCTTCACCGCAGCACCTGGATTAGTTAAGTTGATGGATGGGAAGCCTTGGAGAGACACCCAACTACCCGACGTTTATCAAATCACCTCTAAACGGATTGAAGAACTGAAGCACAGAAAGTTTGTAGGCAACAATTAATGCAATTTAAACAATAAAAATTGCCTTCAGAATATTAACTACAAATGCTAGAAGATGAATGACGAACTTTATGCTAACAAGACTTTTTTCAAATGTAACAGTAATTGATCTTTAAAGAAAGATGATTTACAAGAGAACATCCTGGATTGGTATCAATAATACTTCCTAAGGAATGGAGGACAGTTGAATTATGAGCGTTATATGCGTAAAAATAGTCTGTTAGAGAGCAGAACGCACTAATTAGGGTAAGACTCGTGTATTTTGTATGGCACGGAGACTCAGTTGGTTGCTAGCTTGTAGAAGTACAATATGTAGAGGTGTGAGTAGAAAATCTTTTCAGACCGTTGATCCTCTGCAACGTGATTGACCATGGTAATCATATAAGCATCATTCCTTGTCAAGGATTAAGTTGTGATTCGCAGTGAATAGTTGACGGGTAATATCTCATATATCGCTCTGGGAGTTGTATGATCAATAACTAGTTACAGGTGGCTTACGGACAGTCTGCACATGCCGTAGTCAGCTATTACATAAGCACGAATTCAGACATTCCTAACAGAGCGATGTGGATACCTAAGGCAATTTTCGACCAGCGAAGAAGCTAACCAAGTCTACGAATCCCCCTCTTGTCACAAATATTTTGAACTTCTTTTATTTTTTTCCCTTTTAGATAAATTGCTACCAGTTAGAAAAGCTCTAAGTAGTTGGTTGATACAAGAGTTCTTGTGTATCCCAATTTGCCCATACAAACCTGCCGTTCAAAAACTTGGCCTCAGGGGATGCAAGCCATACAGCAAACTGGCCAAGGAGATCAGCTGATGAGTTGAACAACATTAGAGCCTGCACACACTAGAATAGGATGAAATGGAACGAAGACAACATACCAGAATCAGACGCTTCCGCCTAGAAATTGTTGGCCCCCGCTACAACCCATCCAGACTGAATGTTAACAACGTGAAACTGCGGATTTCTTGCAGCAAATATCTCCACCATCTTGAGAGCTGCTGCTTTGCTTGCTGCATATGCACCGACTGGAGGCAATACTGGTATGGGTCCAATGTGCAAGGCAACTGTTGGTGCTGATGAGGACCAGCTCATACCCGACATGGTGTGCAAATGCCTGGATGGCATTGAAGCTACTCAACATGTTCTGCTCTAATTCGTCCTTGAGACTTGAAATATCTAATCATAGTTGTCCCCGGCCCGGTGACTGCATGTCGATGTTTCCAGCCTTGCTTGTGATGATATCTAGATCCTGATCCTAGTAACACCTCTTGTGATAATGACATTCTTGTCATCAGCTGATAACTCTGACCTCATTGGGGAGATGAAAGGATAAGGATAAGGATTGGTATGCTATGCCCTTGTAAATGATGGAAGTGCGTTATGTTGTTTGTCATTTTGGAGACTACAGAAGTTAATTTCTAGTTGCCCCCCATTTAAGTA
The DNA here is from genome assembly GCA_002812745.2 of Scytalidium lignicola. Lineage (NCBI taxonomy): Eukaryota > Fungi > Ascomycota > Leotiomycetes > Scytalidium > Scytalidium lignicola. The sequence goes on along the minus strand of NCSJ02000044.1, from coordinate 180,735 downwards.
CCTATACATGCACTGGAGAATTTTATTTTACTTTTATAGTGGGAACATATTTGCTGCTTTCTAACAATGAACGTCGTGGACTTTATATTACCCTTCTCAAGTGTTTTGAATATTAGTGCAAAGTAGCAGATTTGTCAGAAAGAAGTCCGTGGACTTTCATGTTCACTTCAAACACTCTCAATACTGGTGTAGAATAGTTGATTTGTCAGAAGAAAGTCCGCGGAACTTTATGTTTAGGTTCAGTAGCTTTAATTAGTAACCTAAGAAAATTCCATAGGGCAGACCGGCCTACAGGTTAGAGCTAGGATTCCGAACTCTTAGCACAGCTGGATAAGCACAAGCCCAGGATGGCGTGCTTGTGGTGGTTTGGACAGCTAGGCTGGATGTATCCTTTGTAAGCAACAGCTGAGCTCTCTCTTCATGCCCTGCGACTGTGGCTAAGTCGAGCGGTGTTTGACCATTTACATCTCTGTGGTTCACATTAACGGCATCACTGGCAAGTAAAAGCTTTATGACACTCTCAAAGTCCGCCTTTTTTGACCCATCTTCTTGCTCTGTCGTTGCAGCCCATGCCAAAGGCGTCCTGCCAACAATATCTTTAGAATCTACCTCGACATCAGGTCGTTTCAGTAATAACCCAATCACGGATGCTTGTCCTGCAATTGCAGCCCAAGATAGGGGTGTGCGGCCATATTTATCCTTAGAATTCACTTCTGCGCCCTTTTCGAGAAGTGTCTCTACCACTCCTTCATGGGCAGTATATGCTGCCCAACACAATGGCGTCCGTCTATAGACTTTATCCCTAAATTCAATCGCAGCTCCAGCTTCAATCAGCAGCTTGGCCACATGCGCATGGCCACAAAGTGTAGCCCATAACAATGGTGTTCGATTAAACCTGCTATCCTTCCAGTCTACCTCAGCACCACTCTTGAGTAACCGTTTCACAACCTCTTCGTGCCCATTGCATGCCGCCGTAACCAGTGGAGTTGATCCATTGGCATCCACAAGATTAATATCTGCACCATTACTCAATTGTAAATTCACCACCGCCTTAGATCCATATCTCGCCGCTCTCATTAACGGAAGCTCACTCTCTCGTGTCAGACGCTCTCTGCGGAAGCAGCTCCTTCTCCCTCGGTATCTTGGCCCTTCAATATTTCCAACACTAACTGGCTCAAATTCATTTTTCACCCTTTCATAAAATCCAGTTTTTTCAAACGTTTCTGTCTCATATAGTCCATCTATCTCTATTCCTCCTTAACCCGGATTGTAATATTTTTTCTCGATTCCGCCTCCAATCCACAGGGAAGAACCGCAAAACTAATTCCTGGATGAGGGGTGATTTCTTGAAAAAGGACCGTTAGGTGGATCCCATTGTTATCCAGCATTACAGATTTGTTTAATTTCCTAGACGATCTAAATGGAACAACCTTCCAGGAGTGTGAAAACGCAGCTGGTGAAGTCGCTAGAACTCCGCCACGCCTATCATTTCAGGACCAAGCAAAGATGCTATAATCATCTGAGAATTTCATGATTTCTTCCTGGAGCCGGATAAATGCTTTCTCTCCCTCCCCGTAGAGCATCGGCATGTTAACATTAAATATGCCCATGAGGGAATATGCGATATCTTCAACCCTTGTTGTCCGTCTTCTAGATGCCCAAAACATTCTTTCTGCAATGCTGGCACTTTCAACATTCCCCGTTAAAAGGACTGCTGTGGATATACCTGTAATTTGGCGTATCATTCCTTGCAAAGTTGCTTTAGTACCAATTTCTTGCCATTCTTGGTCCAGGAATATCACTGCTGACGGTGCAATAAGCTCCTAGAGTGTCCATCCTCTCCTAAACCAAGAGCTATCTCCAAGTTCCCGAGGTATAGCCTCCGCCTCACGATCTTTAGACAATACATCTGCAAGATATGCATAGCAAACCCCCGATTCTTGGTACCAATGGTACATGGAATTAATTGCCTCGGAAAGCTCCGCACTACTTGACTTATCGATACAACACGTGTCGATCCAGATATAATTGAATCCATGAGAAGCAGCCTTAATACATGCATTTCTGAGTTTCTTATAACCTTCTTTATTCTCATCGACTTCACCGCCTTTGATCTCTTGGAAGGTAACTTCTTCTTTTCCCCACACATGCGAAAGGATTGCGTATAGTGGACTTGTGCCGCCGCTGAATATTTCGAGTTTGCGAGTTCCGGTATGAAGTAGGTACATTGTCTAAGAAAGAGAGAGCTTTTAAAATAGCGCTCAATGATCCGTGGCTTGAAAGTAATAGTGGGGATTGATCTGTGACACGTGGATTGCTTACAGATCCCAGTTCATAGCTATTAATACTATCCCCCCGTGCCCCCCCAAATACTTCACACATGCAAAAATCAAAACTGGGATTATTGCTAGGATTAGAGTAGGATCGTGAGATTCTGAACAAGAACTGCAAGGATATCATAAACTCATTTGGGTAATATTCATAAAATAGAACCCCCACAGTGCAAGGGTTATGCAAGGGTTTGAGCAAATAGATCACGCAAATCACACTTTTACCCTTGTATTTGTGAAGTATTTAGAGGGGATAGTAAACGAGCATATAATCATAGCCAACTATCCCCTCAGGCCCCACAGGCTTTAAAAGCCTTTTTTAGCGTGGTTGCCTCAAATTTATAAACATTTTCACTGGTGCTTTAGTGTTAATCAGAGGCTTTAACTGCCATTAGATTCAGACTTAGTTTGATATATAATAATGAGCGCTGGGCAGGTGAAGATGAGGCTAATTATCAACAGCTTCTTTTAGAAGTCCATTCGACGTTAGAGGATCAGGGCAGACTAGTCAGTATCAGCATCTGCTGTGCATCACGTATTTATATTAGTTAAGCTAGGGAACTACTAATCAGAGTATAATTCTGTTCAATAATATCCTTCATTTTTATGAATTTGTATAAATTCTTATAATATTTTTCGAGTCTGCAACAATATTGAATGCTGCCATTATTTACTTTAGAGAATATAATGGTTATGTTTACTTTAATATAACTGAAGTTCAAAGCACTTTAAAATATGGAAACTCTAATTTAGTTTGGATTGAACAAAAATCTAATCATCTAATTCCTCTGTTCTTCATCCAGCAGTGGTTACACTTTACGCCCTCTTCCCGACAATCGAACACCGAGAAACGCTAGCAAACTAAAGCAAACCCGTAAAAGACCTATTATCCTAGGCTTTGCCTACATAATAAAACCCACAATAATTTAGATCTTTCCCTTCCCCCCACCAACAATCGTTACCTCCCAGTCTCCTCTCCCCATTCCTATCCCCAATCCAGACCATCTCTCAGTACCCACAGCAGTCGACATCGTCTCCAAGCCATCCGGTAGCCCTGCATAAGAATCTTCCGCCCTGCCTATGCGGCGTAAATTGATCATAGGATGAGATGCTCTCCGATTGGTATCCCTGCTTGTTGATAAAGTGGTTTTGAAGACAACCGGGAAGACCTTTACTAGAAGTGATCGAAGGGATGGGAGACACGCGCAGATGAGGGCGGTGTGAAGTTCAATTGAGGACCAAATAAGTACATCAACATTATCCCCTGAGAATGTAAACGACTAAGTCCCATAGTGAGTGGTTTGGGGGTTACAACGTACATGTCAAATCGTAAGACCTTCCGAATTGTGTGAGATATTTCAGTCGAACCATGCTGGTGACACAAGCACTAAAAGTTGCGATGGTATTAGCAGATGTAAATTTAGGCGTCTGCTAACGACTCACAATGATCCGATGCTAAACATGAACACTAAGCTTAACTTCTTCTTTGCACCCAAATTTATGCTATTCAACTCTGACACGGGAAGAATAAGTATCACCACATCCTCGAATATACTTGCTGCAGCACCTGCGAATCCAACGACCTCAAGGTTGATGCACTTTCCTTTGATACTTCGATCCCAGATCGAATCGATAGGGTGACATTGGAATATTATAGCGAAGATGAAAGAGGTTGCATGGGAAATAATGAACGCTATTGTGAGTTTTGCACATGTTTGGAAAAGCGGTCGCGGGAAAATGCGAATATAGAGGAGGCAGATTGATAGTTTGGCAAATACCTGTACGACGATGTAAAATATCTGGATGATCCAAAAGAGCTGCAGGTACGAAGACACAGGTAAGCATCATGACTATAGAATGAGACAAAAAGTATGGCACAAACCTGTAGCAGTGTCGTACCGTTAGAGCTAGGTACATTCCAGTAGTGGGACCCAAAGCCCAAGGTCGTACCTAAGACCATTGATCAGCTGTCAAAGACACATCAGAAGAGGAAAAAATAAGTTATACTTGCTATCTCCATTCCATCCACTGCAGCTAAGAAGATCTGTGTGGTGAATGTCAGATAAGTGTCTGAAAATGTTCCTCTGATGCAGATAGTTATTCCACCAGTCTCAATGTCTCCCCTCAACTGCCAGACAAGAAGTCGAGGTAACGCAATACAACCGGCATCTAAGGATAAAAGTTCCAAACCCCATACGACACAAGACTTACAGTGGCAATTAGAGCGGCGCAATCATCCCACCAGACGTGATGCGCAACACTCCACCTCTGATAGAATCTCAAGGCAACGATTGGATAGGTGACAGCCGATAATATAATTGCGTCTCTGCGGACCACATTACTCCTTGAGGGCTTTGGTATCCCAACGCATAACTCATTGCCAACTCCCGCGGCGCCTGGACTTAATCAGCTTGGATGTGGTATAACTATGCATATTTACCAGTGTACTGACGGACTTGATCATCAAAGGGGCAAGATTGTTGTAAACATGTCGAGAGGCTTGATTGAAGAGGAATCGAGCTACAAAAGCAAGGGCCCAGTGAGGCTAGAGAACAGTTGAATTTTGAGAGGCCATCAAGGAGGCAAGGGAGCTTTAATGGAAGTTTATTAGTCCAGCAGAAAAATGGAGGTCTACATAGGGTACTGCGCACCGAGCACTGAGGGAGATCGGCCAGCAGCCCAGTGATGTTCTGAGCGAAAACGCCTGCTATAAGAAACACCGCACCCAACAGAATGGATAATAACCTCATGGTATCTGACTTTTTGGATCAATTCCGAGACTTGCAGACGACGGGATCATCATCGACAATCAAACAGAGCAGAGAATGAACGAATGAACTGGATTGAATGAGCGAATGATTGAATGAATGAATGGACAAGTGGTACAGTTCAAGGAAACTTAGGGATGGTAAAAAGCACGCCAAAATGGGAGGAGAAGAACAAATTCCTTAAGTAAACTAGTACCGCCCTATGATGGATCCATTTGGTAGCTCAACCTCTCTGGCGGAACGAGGGAGCAAATCATGATCCATCCCTACTCCGTCTCACAGGGTGTGGGTATACCGCAGCAATGGTTCAAGTGGATCCAGGCCAATTTAACTGCCAATGGATTCCAATCTCAACTACAAGAGTACAAAGCTCGGAAGGTTAGGAGGCGCACTAGGATAGTGTGGATACTTGGCTACGAGACGGGCTGGAACACCAAGACTGCTCGTGTGCCCTAACAGGAAAATGTCCGGTTACATATCTCGCGTAGCTTTGCCACAAGGCAACTAATAAGTTACAATAGAAGAGTGAACATTTGAAGAAAGGCACCTACCATTTTGAAGTCTGTCTAGCACTTACACCGCTTCCAGGTTAGCATAGTATAGCGAGTGTCCCCTTGCCGAGCACCCCTTGTCTCTGCTTCATTTTACTAACGCAAGAAAAGTGGTGGCAAACTCGGAAGACTAGAGCCGGTCAAGCCGTCATCTTCAGCTTACGGACGGCAGGCAAATGTGCTAGCTTCCAGAACAATTGTTCAATTTCGGCACAGCTCATTCTGCACCAATTGCATTTCCTCCCCTTGCCGTGTTGCGTCATCTTTTTTGTGTGTTCCTGGAAGTCCGGCGAATGGCAGAAGGGCAACCCGAGAGAGGCGGAAGAAAGGACAAAAGAAGAAAAGGGGAGAGATTGGCTAGACACGTTAGGTTAACCTCATGCTTGCTTCTTTACCCCGCTATACTATTACAGTAGTTGATATTCGCAGAGTTACTTTAGGGATTAGAGACCCTGCCATCCCACATGGTGCTCAGGGCAAGGACAGCGCGAAACCAGAACCGCGCAGTGCAGATCGGACAATAATCCCAGTAAACATGTGTGCGGTAGGACAAGAGATGCAACTCCCTGGTCACTCTCTCTGTTCAACCCATCCAGTTCTGTGCTTCCCTGCAGGACCGTCGCAATGTTTCCTGATCGCGGAGATAATAATTACGGCACGACGGACTTAATAATTCAGAGAACCACCCTCGTGTAAGCGTGTGGCAAGGTGAGACATCATTTCGTAATCACGGCTTGTACCTTCATATCTCTGCCGTGGGCCACATCTTAGTAAGAGTGAGGGTAGAGAAGAGAAGGGAGTACGCTCCGTACCTCCGTACTTCATAATACAATGAGCGACAAATTAACCTTTGAGCAACTTCGATAACTACAATCATGGGTCAAAAGCTTTAAGACTATTCTTGAATCCGCACAAGAAAAGGCGGAAACTCGCCCTTTTTAATTGAGTATAACGCAATAGAGCTCGCTAGTGAAATATATGATTATGAANGAAAAAAGGAGCAATATTACTTTCTCAGTATATTATTCTATTAATTCATTATTTAATTGATAAAGAATGTGATATTGTTTGTGTTTTTGACGTAGATTTAAAAAATGAGGAGCTTTGAAGAGTCCCTAAGTAATTTAATACTAAATACAATCACAAGAATTCTATATCATATAATGAATAAAATAGAAGGACGTCGTTTTAATCAAACTTTTTGATAATAAAACAAGAGACATTTAGATTTCTTTTATCGTTGACAACACGTGATAACAATTCAGTTGCCAAAAACCACAAAGGAGGAGGAAGAGGCAAAGGTGGGGTCACCTCTGTAAAGAATTAACACATATTATGTTATTTAATAACTTGAAAGTAAAAGAACAAACCAAAAAGCAAAAAAAGCAAAAGAGTGCTTGGTTAATCAAGCGTGCCAAGCTGCTTCTTCTGCCAAGCCTCGACCACCATCGTGCCCAGCTAGTCTTAACATTTCTATTAAACCCATGCACATTCATCAATTAGGATCGCATATCAAATCGTCTAATATTCTTAGAATCTTGCTACAAGCATGCTTTTCTAATTCCACCAATGGACCTGAGTTATTGTGCTGCTTTTGTTTGAGTATGGCAGGCCAAGTGGGAGGCGTGCGCAGGTGTTTTGAAAGTCAACGAGATTGATGATTCTGATTTTTGAGGGATGATTTACGGGAATCACGGAGATATGGATCTAGTTACACGTGCATGTAACTAAAAGTAAGCGAGACGCTCTACGAGTAGTTCCTCTTTTGTCGGAAAGCCGCAGCTGAATGAATGCTTAATAGTGACTAAGACGAGGCTATCAAGACAAGTATAGAAGATACAATTCCCATTGACCGGTGTTAAACGTGCTCGTTGCAACTCATATTTCCTCCGCACATTTGAAAGCTCACCTAGATGTGCTTTCCAGCGAAGCCCGGCGAGGGCCACAGATGTTTTCCCGAATGTCTCGTATGCTGGCTCCTATCAGTCAATACGGTGAAAAGACTAGCAGGTGGTGAGAAACTGGAATTGGGATCACTTGAAGATTTCATAGAGCTGGCAAAAAGTGGGTGCCAGCTGGCTGTTCACATCGTTAATCAATTCCTTCAATCTAACATGGGACCTGTGGGTTACTCCCCTCCGCTCACTCATTTGTTATAACGAAAACTGCTAACAGTACAATTTAGAAATTGTTCGCGGAGGCGATTGTCCGAGTTGAAGCAAAAGACAAGGATAGGGTTTCTCCTTCAGAAATCCGAGCTCTGACGTATATGGCATCTAATCCTATGGATTTAACTTCTAGCACAGGAAGGGGGTTTCAAGTTAGAGAGTCGGTTTCTACTTATTTTACTATGGGTTTATATACCATTGGTGATACCTCCTTCGCTCGGCCCGCATTTTGCCAACTTTGACTTACACTATTGACAGGAGGACCATCGGCGGATTATATAAAACAGGAACCAGCAGATCCCGTCGTAGCTTCTGAATCGGCATACGAGACAGCAAGGCAGTGGATAGCTGACTGTCTTGATAATCATGAGAAATGCCCAGGAAGGGGTGTTTCAGAAACTGCTCTTCTACCTACGAGAGTCCTTGACGTGTTTGCTGACTGTGGATCAGATCACGTTAAACTTCATGAGTCCCTCAGAGGCGAGAGGGGCCAGTATGTGGCGCTGAGTTACTGTTGGGGAAAATCACTGCAAACCAAAACCACACAAAATAGCCTCCAAACATTTACCACTAAGGGGATTGAAATTAGTAAACTACCAAAGACCTTGCAGGATGCGATCTCTTCGACAAGAAAGCTAGGGATACCCTATCTTTGGATTGACTCTTTATGCATCATCCAGGATTCTGTGACTGACAAGATCAGTGAGATCGCAACAATGCCACAAGTATACAAGAACGCTATGGTAATCATATCTGCCGCCTTAGCCTCAGATTGTGACCAAGGGTTTCTGGAGGATCGTAAGGAAGTACAAGGGAGATTGAACTTTGCTGCTCGCCTTCCATTTTTCGTGACGGATGATGATGATATCGCCGTGGAGGATTTGCAAAATAACAGATTTCCTATTGGAGAGGTTTTCTTATGCGCTGACAAAGATATTGGTTATGATGTCAAGGAATTCAAGGATGAAGTTGTCAACCTTAGAGCTTGGACGTTGCAGGAAACGTGGCTTTCACCGAGGGTTTTGATCTACGGATCTGGACCGCTTCAGTGGCTATGTCTTACCTGCTCATTAACGCGTGGGCAGGATCCATCTGTATCAACTAATAAGTATATAGACCCGCGCTCATTAATACGGGAAAGAATATTTATCTCCGAAGATCAGGATACTATGCAAAATAGTTCTGCTCAGTTAGCGGCGAAAGAATCTGACAGACGGAACACCATAGATCTGTTGAATGGGTGGTATAGCCTTGTCAGCACCTATACACGCCGATCCCTGACATACTCTGAAGACAAGTTGCCAGCACTCTCTGGAATTGCAACTGAATTCCACCGACTGCTCAATGATGAGTATGTTGCCGGTATATGGCGGAAGGGCTTACCCTACGGTTTACTCTGGCATCCGCTTCTATATGATGACGAAGAAGATCCACTAAAATCCAGCCCTCTAAAAGAGAAATGGACTAAGCGTCTGTCAAGAAAGCTTCCTTGGTCAAAAGCTAACAAAAATAAGACAAAACCACAGCCACTGCCAACTTCTATTCCTCCAAGTAATCAGCCAGAGGCGTATATTGCACCATCATGGTCCTGGGCGAGCAGCGACAAACCAGTCATCGTCGATAGTGTTTGGCCAGGGAGCCGGGGCACGCAATTACGAATCCATGAAGCAACGGTCACGCTTCAGTCATCAGTTTCACCATTTGGCAAAGTTCTAGACGGAAAATTAGTAGTGACAGGGCCGTTGAGACGGATGGAATGGCCAGAGTTCACGGAACGTTTCGTTCTAGTAACAAGCGGCAGTCCACACATGTTCTGGGACTACGTTATCCCAGACCGTGGGAACTTCGATCCTAATTTCATGCGAGTAATAGCAGAAGTTGGCTCGACGGCTAGACTGAATCCTCAGTACAATCTCCAGAAAGGGATAATAGGCGGTTCGTCGAGCAATTCACAGTATACCGAACACGACACTCGTGAACGGACAGCTTTACGAGTAGGCACAATAGCACCGTATGACAATTCGACACGAAACTCTTTCTGGTTCCTGGAAGTCAGCAATTTGAGCAATGTTCCCACTGGCTTGGTGCTTATGCAAGTTCCTAATCTGCCAGCAACATTTAAAAGAGTTGGATTTTTCAAGATGGGGAGGAGTGATCCGCAGGCCTCGGAGAGTGACTATATTACCATTCCGAGAGACTGGGATTGGTATGGAGGCTTGGAGATGTGTACTATTACCATCATCTAAGAATGAATCCAGCAAGTTAGGTCTTATTGTCTTCTTTATATAACCCATACGATTTATAAAAAACAGAACCTTTGTATATCGAAGATAAATATAGATTTCAAAAATGTATATACCTATTACCGAACTGTTTAAATGCATAAGCTACAGTATATGCCTTTAGATTATAAAAGGACTTTATTAAAACTTGATTATTTTCTGCCCGGCTAGATATGAAAGTGTATCCTTTTAACACACTTGTTAGAATCCTAGCAAGAACGAGTTGTCAATCCGGAATGGAAGCCCTTGGGTTACAGAGAAGTTTACTTTGTTGAGAATCATGGTTGTATCGGAACTCAATTATTTTGTAGGCCCATCCCATTGAATGCATATAGAAAAGAGCTGAGGCAATTCGGTTAAATACATGCAATTTCTCCTTTTTATCAATTATTTTCAACCACTTTGGAATTTAATACTTATCGTAATTCAAGCAATATTTAGCCAGATCTGCTCTTAGAAGCCTCAAGACCAAGATGAGGCAATAAACGCTCCACTACAAAGTCATCGACAGAGTGCACCTTCACCCCCAACGCCAAAATATTCTCATCTGGGAGTTCTTTATTCCCATACATCCCCATCTCATTGTATAACTGGTACATAATATCTCGATCAGGAACACCAGTTGTTGGTAAAGATTCCCAAGTACATTGCTTGCCCGTGACTAATCTCGTTTAGCAAATTTAAAGGTCTAATATATTCTGGGGAATGATGGCTTTACCTCGCTCGATGCAAGCAATGATATCCCCAGCTGAGACGCGGCCACTTGCACAATAAAGGATTTTATGGTTTAGCTCATCTTTCCTAGAGCCCCATTTGTCGAAAACGGCCTTTACAACACCGGAAAAGTCCTTCTCAACATATAGCATTGCCACTTTAGGGAACGTTAGTATATAAGGTTGCCCTTACTGAGAGCGTATTCTTACACTTTGTATCTCTTTTGATCACAGTATGGTGAAATTCGATCACGTCATTGACTTTGTTGTAAGTAACATGTCCCCGAAGGACCATGTTCTCGTAGAAATTCCCCGTATATAAAATGCTAGCAGGAAGTCCAATTTCCTTAATATACGCATCGACATGATATTTGCCTTAACGCTAGTTAAAAGTCTGTTTAAATCTCAACGGTAATTCACACACACCTTCGTAAATTTTGGAGACAAAGCGGCCTCCGGAGATTTGGGCTGAGCTCGGAAGTGAGCTCCAAATAAAGCATTGTACACCAGCATCAAAGGAAGCCTTTACTAGATTTTTCCCTTGAACTTCTTCACTTCCTGGGTCGTCCTTAATTTTCTGCCATTTTATTCTATTAGTATTGTCTAGAAAACTACCATCTATTACAAACCGCATCGTAGAAGTTTGTGACGCCAAATATTCCCCAACAATCAGCTACAGCCGCTGGCAAGGTCTCTGGTTTTGTTAAATCTGCTTCTACTACTTCGGCTCCCAGGTCTTTCAACGCTTTGGCTAGAATTGAATGCGCATTGCGAGTGATAGCTCGTACTTTGTATTCTGATGGATATTTTAATAACAACTTCGCAACGGAGCCTCCCTGGTTTCCTGTGGCACCCGTCACTGCAATGAGTCTCACCATCTTCATTAGTAAGTGTTAGGTGTTATCTTTTAAGGCAGTTTTATGACTGTCCTAGCAACCCAAGCGTGCTCCTGTGGGCTCTTTCTTATAATTATGTCTTGATGCAATGCGTTCGTCTAGGGTCGAACGAGGTGGGGAAACTGAGAGCCGTTTATTTAAGGGTGGGGTTTGCCCGGATTGCGGACATTGCGGAGTATGATGACTTTCCTCTATCCGCTCAAATGCCTGGGGAAGGAAAGCTAACGAATAAGATTCAACATTACACTCTAAACACAGTCCTTCACTGCGTGTATTGTGGGACTACTAACCGTCCATCTCACCAAATTATATTCTTGCCTTGCTCAGTCATCCCTTGATAATATCCATTAAAGCGTATCAAACTTAGCCTAAACCGAATGAATTCGAAGTATATGAACATCATCGAGGTACAACTCATCTCATTCGTAACTTATAAAAAACCAAGTTTCTACAAAGTAGCTATATGATAACGAACTGCTTATTAATTAATATCGATTTAGGTCTGTCTCTAGTCCAACCCTGTCTGCTCTTCATCCTCTTCAACTCCTAATCAAACCTAACATCATGTGCTAGTCTATCACCATCCACTGCCTATTGGCTGATGCCCCAACATTTACTGCGACCGCTGCTCTGATTACTCCGATCTTTCGATCACAATTTCTAAGCTCCTTCGAGCAAAACATGAGGAATACCATTGTTTCTTTTCTCGTGGCCTTCCCAACCAGCCAGGAAGGTACACAGTCATCAGGCCTACTAGCTACATATTTCTGCAAGAAANTGCTTTCTGAGGTCGACTTGCTTGCATGTATATAATTCCCTAGTTTAGCACGTGATCATACCCTTCGGGAGGTTACAGAGCAGCAGGCTTCATCAGCTACTTGCCGAACATAAATAAATATCATCATCATCGTTATCCACTGCCCCGTTCGTACTTGTAATACCATCTCTACTGACTGCAGCATCGTCTAAAACCCAGTATTTAATCACTGTTCTTGCCCAGTCTTCTTGTTCAAGATTTTGCAGGCAATTCTTTACGAGTATTTGCTGATGGACTTTTGTCTCCGTCTTGGACGATTGTAAATTATTAAGGAGCCAGATATTGATTCGGTCTTGCTTCGTGTTCCAGTCCCTTGAGATACTGGATTTTGGCTCTGACACACTAGGTTCTTCCTCTTCTTCACTTGTGGGTGACGGCAGGATCGTTGAGAAAACATGAAAGAAGCATTCACCCAACGCACGATCGACCTCATCTACGTACTCTTGCTTCTAGCAGCGCCGTCGCACCATTTTAAGTTCATAATTGAAGGCTTTAAGACCACGGCTAATTAAGGAGCCTTCAAGACGCCCCGGTACTTGCTCTGGCATAATATCTTGACATCTTCTAATACCTTGCATATGAACGGACTCGAGATAGATGTCCAGTTCATTAAACAGTATTTGAGGATCCCAGGATAAAAGACGCGATTTAGCAGTAATCTTAGATACCAATTTAAGCTGAGTCGTGCTGTGCTTGTTGAGCATAAGCACCTCTCTTGGTTAAGGATACTTTCTTGCAGTGCAGTTCATGAATATTCCACAAGCCAAGGGCCGTTCACTCAATAAATAGTCTAGTTTTTTGCGTATGATAGGATAGAACGGCCTGCCAAAGCCCCAAGGATCAGTCTGGACGGAGACAGTTATGATTGACAACAACTGCGTCATTTGCGACTTTGTAATCCGTGGTGATATCTTGGGATGTATTTCGTTTTTTGAAATAGGAGGGTTCATATGAATGAAATGATCCCTCCTCTCAACCGTTCTAGGCAGTCGTGGTTCAAACACATACCCTCTTCTATAAACCGTCTTATACAATGCAGTGAACCTAGCTGACGCCCCTCTTAGATTTGAATCATCAGATTTCCTTTCCTGGGTAGGCCAAAGGGATTTTATTTGAGCTGCCCAACACGAAGTCTCGCTCAATTCTACAGTTGGCGTTGGTCTTAAGGAAAGGGATGTAGCAAGTCGCTCGTCCTCAAAGTTTCTTTAGTGCCACTTCCCTGACGATCCCGATCGATAATTCGATGATTCGATGAAGCGTCAGACGAGTTTAGAGCATTATTTGCATATTTCATTGAGCCTTCTCGCATTCGATTGTTTGTAACGAATATTTGCCTAAGACTAGCTGGAGCGTTCGAACCTGTAGAACCTGCGCTAGATTCTAATAGACTTTCGATTCTTGACAAACTATCTACAAGGCTCGCAAAGATCTCATGCACTGAAAATTTTCCGACCGAATCTACTTGCAGCGATTCTTGGAGGCTCTCGAGAGCTTGAAGGGTGGTTTTTTTTTGTGGTTTCCGCGGCAGCATTTACGCTATCGACTTTACTATGTAGGTTCTTCAGGTCTAATGTGTGCTCAATATCAAGAGTTCTTGCAAAGTATTGGAAAAACGAACTGCAAGATGTTCCACTATAGGGAGACACACCTCCCTATAAGTAACAGCTTGGTCGAAATATTATGATGATGCCTTGAAATCATAAGATACGCTTCCTTATTGTCTACCTTGTTGATGGCCACCAGAAGTCGTTTAAAGGATCTTTTCGTACCTGAACTTAAGTCAAGATGTGCTTGCGCCGCCTTGTTAACCCAAGCATAGATATCTTTTGAGCAGTCCTCTAGCCGAATCTGGAAGGAAGCCAAGAGGCCACCCAACCCAGACTCGGGAAGATAATGGAGCTTTTCAGCTGTTTCTTTCACCTCTTCAAGAGTCTGAATTAGGGCATAAACCTCGTCCAACCATCTGGTAAGTGACTTTGAGGCTCCGGCGCAGGCTTAAAAGAGACTGCGAGGCTTCAAAATGTCATCGATGGTCTGCTCCGCCAATCCTACCATACTTATCACACTCGCTACAGCTGATATAGCACCCATTAGGGCATCTTCAACATGCGGCTAGAAGGGTGTGTTGTGATATTCATTGTTGTTAGAAGCAAGAGTGTCACAATTCAGCAGTGAAGAAGGCTCTCAACTGGACACAGCCACAAACACCAATGAACAGCACAGTACGAAGTACTAGAGGGCACAATACCTTCGTGATCATCCAATAATACTGAATAAGAATGTATTTACATTTGCAATTAAGATACTACCTTACACTTTTTTTTTCTCTCTTGTGCATCTTATCCGGTTAGTAAGTGCTGTTGCTCAGGCACATGTCTTGGTAAATCATTTATTTGTAAATATTCCGACAAAGAAGTTAAAACTCTCTCGGTATTCTATGAACTATTCTCAACCTTTTTAAATAAAAAAGGGAGTTATGACAAAACATCGCTGACTAAGGTGTAATGCTTTATATTATTACAGTATAATCAATTTTGACTAATCGATCGATATGTTA
Source organism: Scytalidium lignicola (assembly GCA_002812745.2). NCBI lineage: Eukaryota > Fungi > Ascomycota > Leotiomycetes > Scytalidium > Scytalidium lignicola. The sequence goes on along the minus strand of NCSJ02000044.1, from coordinate 165,653 downwards.
ATATATATTAATATGTATAAAGAAGCAATTAGATAGGTTGCATTTAGTACTGTGGAATGTTTCGTTCTACAGTGCTGTACTGGCTGGACAGTCAAGGGGGCCCAATGCGCCAATCAGCTTTTCTTTTCATGACGTGCAGTAGTGTGCCGAGCCCCACCACCCCAGCCCTGACCCCCGCGATCGCGAGTGTGGACGATATAGCTTCTGGAACTTCCAGTCGAGCCTCACTCACGCCACAACACTACAACACCACAACCTCACCCTGGAAATCAGTGCAATTACACATATACGAACAACATGTCCAGTGTAGAGCAATCCGAGATCTTGCACCCTCCGCAAGTTACGGCGCCTCCCGGTCAAGGTGTAGTGACATTGGCTGGGCTTCCTGCAACGGCACCAACCAAAGATGCAATCTCGCCGACCGAGCGTATGAGGCGCTCTCACCGCAACAAAATGCGAAGGTTATTAATTCGGCTGTTTAAACGCACCAAGGATTGCATAAAACCAGATGACTACGCCAAGTTGAAGATTTCGGTGGAAGAAAGCCTGGATCTCAAAACCACGGTCGAGTCTTGCTTCTTCACTCCATATCCGGATGCTCTCCCCCCTGCTGATGACGATCTGGTGGGGAGGGAATATCTAGCGTACGACTTCAGAGGATTCCTTCCATTCGGCACAGTCCGTACAAGAGATCGCACTGAAGGGTTCCTTCTTTATTTTACACATTACTTACACAAATGCGAGATGTCATCTATTAAGCCAGGGGAGGAATAGGTGCGTGATGAGTATGTTTCCCCTGTTAATCATTGCTCCTATTTCTATTAGGAAAATATCCATCTCACTATTGATCGCGTAGTCTATCACAGTACGGGGAGCATAGACCCCTGTACGATACTAGAAATACAACTTGGGAGCTGTGGACCGTGGCTCACAAAGCTGGTTATCCGCATTTACGCTGCATTATGAATATGAATGTTGATGAAGGAGATGACAGACTCTTGCGTGTGGAGCTACTCAATATCGCACGCCTCACCCTCTGGTATCTCGAATCCGACAAGTTTACTGAACATGTCAATATCCCAGTAAGTTTGACTTCCCCATGCCATATATCCATTTTACACTTTGAATGCACTAACATCGATATCACGTTCTAGATTCTAATGTTATCTGTCATGGGGCCACAACACGGGCGTTTCTTGCAGGCTTATTTCCAAGAGAAGAAGTTCGTTATCAAATACTCCGAGCTTTACAATTTTAAAGAGAAGGACCCCGTCGCTTTACAGTTGTTTGCTCGATGGGCACTTGCCATCCCAGTGGGAAACACTAAGTTGGATGAGACTCAAGGTGATTCTAAGGATCAAACAAACACCGAGCACCAAGGCGTGGAAGAGTTAGAAGACGCTGATATGGGAGGAGATATCGAGATGGAAGAAGACGCTGATATGGGAGGAGATGTCGAGATGGAAGAAGACACTGGGAGAGGAGGCGGTACTGAGGCTGAAGGTGGCACCGAGATGAGAAACTAGTCCAGAATGCTTTTCGGATTCTTGCAGTTGATTCGGAGGATAAGATAACGCTTGTGTAAGGTCAAAAAAGGATGGGAATGGTTTCACGGCGTCTGATGTTCTAAGAGAATCGTAACTACAACGTGCGGTATTACTTAATAAATTAATTTGCAAGTCAAATCAAACGCTCTCAATTCTCCTTAAGGATCTTCTTGGCAGTAGATTTATCTAAAAGTTTAACAAAGATTACCAAACAAAAAGAAAAAAANGGTTGTTTAGATTCAGCTTTTCAGCTCCTTAAGTTAAAGAATGAGGCCCAAAAAGTCGAATCTAAACGGGACCTCAGCTAAAATATATATAACTTGCAACTCTTGCCAACAGCAGTGATAGTCTATGTTTCAACTAGTTACCCTCAAAAACTCGGGACATTAGATTCTACGGCTGATCATCGTCGTGGCTTAGTTCTGCAACTTTTCAATCCTCCACATTTATTAATACTCAATGCCCTTATTGAGGCGACAACCACTAATACTACGAGCTCATATTAAATTCTAATTTCCTGTATCTTGTAAGCATTTATTTAGCCATAAGTTTCAGGAAGTAACCCTACGGTCTTACCTTGCACCGACTTTGTTATTGCATTACGACTTTTCTGGTGTTCCCAGAACAATAGCTGCCTCCTTAGCTTGAGCAATTGATGAATGTTTTTCGCCGCATCGCTGGATTTAGGATAGAGAATAGAACTTACGTATACAGAAACTGTATCGATACTCTTAGCGCAAAATGTCTTGCTCAATCCACTATTCATAGACAATAATTGAAGCATTGAAATATCATTTTTATAAGAAATATTTGTCATCTAAAGGTCCACTGGACAAAAGTCACCAGCGTTTTTTCAACTGTTATTGCAATTTTGAATTCAAGATGATTAAGGTCACTAATGATGGAGGTTTCCTCGAAACTTGGAGCTACTGCGGCTTCGCTGTCAGTCTTTTCCGTGTAGTGCTCGTGCAGACTTTCGCATCATGTATTCAAGTTGCGTCTTCATTTTACTAGTGTCCATTGTGATATGAATGTCTTAATATCGACACCAATTGAAAGCTAAGTTATCTAGGTGAAATATAAGATCGAAAACGAGATATGAATTTTATAAAAACAGATTAAAGGGCTGGCGATGTCCGGTAGCAGTACATGTATACGACAGCCTGGTTTACGGTAGTTAGTTCAGTCCTATAATCTTCACCGGTTAATTGATGATTTTAATTCGAAATCGATTCTGACAGGAGCTTTTGTGAGGCACAACGAGTGTCAAGATGAAACTTATACTATAGTATGCGACTGATTCAGACTTTGTTCAGGCTCGCTCAGGTTTGCTCTCCCCTTTGGGAACTAAAACGGAACTGGTACGGGAAAGATTTACTATCCCCTCGGGCCCCGAAAGGCAGAACTTGCCTTTTTAGCGTCGTTGCCTTGGGCTTAAAGTAATTCATTGATGTGTGACTGGTCGAGGAGAGGTTTTGGGTGGATAATATTCCTGGACGTAGATTTTGCCTGGCGTGCTCGAGGGGGTAAGCTAGCCGCTCTTGCTCAGATACATGTAAAATGTTCTTCAGATACCCAATCCATGGATCAATCCGTCAATACTAGTTTCAAAAAGCTCATCGGCGCGAAAGCCACCAAGCCCGTCCTCCCCTTCAATCTCCCACCCATCATTAGTTATAAAGGCAATCACATCCCTTCTTAAGCTCAATATATCTTCATACTCATGCTCCCAGCACTTTCTTACAATATCCCCAAGATAATCATTTTCTAAAACTGGCCACATGCGTCTTATAATCATCTGCTGAATATCTTCACTTTGCTTTCCTTGCCCATGTCCTGGCCAGAAGGTTGTCATTAGCTCATATATCAGGCATCCCCACAAGAATAAATCCGTCTGCATAGTGGGCACAACACTGTTAAACTTGGGTATATGGCAAGGATGAAACGGCTCGTTTCTCCAGGAGCTTCCGTCGTATTTTATCCCACTCTTAAGAGACAAATAGCCAGCGTCAAGGAATCCTATAAGGGAGAGGTCGAGAGAAGGTAACGCAAGCCAGCATGTTTCAACTCTTGGGTCGCCGAAGATTATAGAGCGAGAATGTAGAAATGACAGGCCGGAAAGTAGTTGCAATGACCACTGATATATTAATGGGCGATACTGGGGTAGCACACGGGGTAAAGCTCCATCAACGGGCGTTGAATACATGGCAGATCTTTGCTTGGCCAGAAAATCGACCAGTGGAGGGCCCGACGGTTTAGCTAAAATAGGGAATGTACTCCAGGGATCTCGATGCAAAAACTTCGCAATTCGAGGATGCAGTGTTACTCTCGCTGTGATCTCTTCATACAGTGCTGTCGTCTTGCATATGCGTGTCATGTCTTGACTATTCGTCATCTTCCTTGATTCTTCTGGTTCATCTTCCATATAGTCGAGCGTGGGTATAAAGACGACAGAATCTTCATCGAGTTGACTTATACAAACGTCATCTATGTAGGTGCGGAATTGCTGATCCCAGGGGACATTTGGTATGCCCCTTAAGAGTGGCCGGAAACGAGAGCCGGGCTGCGGCCGAAGTGTCGGACCCCAAGTGTTATGTCGTGCCATGTTGAATTTTGTGTGTTAAAGCAAGCTTAAGATCTTGACCAACGAAGTGGCTTGAGGTCGGCTGTCAGAGTGTCAGAGGTCAGAGCGCAGTAGGCTAGTCACATTTAGTTTGACCGACGCTGTTTTATCAAATTCGTCAGGTTTTGAGTCATTTGAGATGTGCATCATAATAAACTTCGCAAGCTTTGATGATAAAAAATCTCATACTTTAGAGCCCAATGAGCCAAATACTGAATGTACTGTAGAGTACGTTCCAGAGGTATTGGTACCACCTACAAAGCGTATATTACCGGAGGAGACAGATACGTCTACATGACGGTGTACAGTTGTTAATTCGGTCCCATGATCTTCACCAATTACGATAGTGATTATAATTCAAAACCGACACTGGCAGGAACCCTTGTGGGAGCACAAAGAGTGCCACAATGGAGCCTATACTCTGGGAACTAAAAGGGAACTGGCACGAGAAAAAATTACTGTAGAGTTATGCGGTATTTATCGTATTAGCTGGCCAATTAATCGACACTACTTTTGCTGGGCTTAATTGAGATTGTATCATTGGGTGCCAAGCAGTTGCATATGGATAAGGAGATTGCGCTTTGCAACATTGGACATGCGCCATCTGGACCGTCGCGGGATGAACTCTCTCACTGCGCCCAGCAGCTCGAAGAGCCATAACACTGTACTTGTATGCATAATAAAGATCCAAAGAGGGATAGATAACTCAAGGAACCATGATCGACAGCTTCCGTGGGATTGGTACTGTAGGGGTAAACAAGTGGAGTCATCCCATCTTCTCCAGTCTCCACCATTCCGAGGCGTTGGCTGGGCCTGTCTCTGCAAGCATCTGGCTTGGACACGATACCGTAGTACCGAAGATTCTCAAATTTACGCGTCATGGAGCTGCAAGGATTAATTGCTGGAATAGTATTCTTGGCGAATGATCTACTCTCGAGTTCACACTACAGCGTTACATTTTCTTCTTTATGAAGTTAGCTCTTGGACTCGTAAATTTGAGAATCTTCGGTATCTTAATAATGGAGCTAGAGATGGCCTAGATGGAGCTGGAGAAGGCCTAGATGGGGGCTGGATACACGTGGAAGGGATAATATTACAAACTGATAGGGCCAGCTTGGAGGCTTCCACGGGAACAGCCGTAATGAGGCTAGTAGAGGCCGCATGCAGATCAGACGCACTAAAGTGATGACCTCATTTCTAATGCAGGTGTGGTTTAAAACAGGATCTGAGATTGTATACAGGTATTACAGAATTGGTATTGTAGCCATCAACTTAGTTGTGATTTCAATTCTTTGTTTAAGTATTTTTGCACTTTTTCTTAAATAACTCCACAAACGTAAGAAGTTGAATAATATTAAAAAGAGATTGTCATAATGATACATAATAAAAATAAACAAGTACGGTCGAATAAACAAACAAGGAAGAATCCTGAAGCGGTGTGAGACGGGTGCCACGTGACCCACTCGCTTAGTTCCGACGCCTCGGAGTTCGGGGAAACTCTAACCTCCTGTCCTCGGGATTCTGGAACGCACCAACGAACGAACCTCAGCTTCCGCCCAGAGAGAGCAACACGACTCGATCCCCTTGCGTTTTCCCCATCGATGCGCTGCCTCAACCCAGAATCATGTCATCGACCAGCAGCTATCGCGTGAGGAAGCCCCCCCGAAGCACCCTGACTTGTGATACCTGCAAATCCAGACATCAGAAGTGCAATGGCGCCCTGCCCCAGTGCCACAACTGCGAGCTGAGGGGCATCGAATGCTCCTACAGCACCAGCAAGCGCATGCGATCCTTCGATCTGCCTTCCTCCAGCTCCAGTTCCGCCGCCAGACCCCAGGATCCAGTACCTCTACCTCTACCGCTGTCCGTCTATCTCCATCTCCTCTTTCTCGCCATTGTCCCTCTGCATCTTGTTGTCTTCCGCTCTGTTATCATCATCTCTGTTTCTCTTCGGAGGCTTGCCGTCTAAGACTAACAACTGACCTCGTGTGCGCTGGCTATAGGACCCGATCGGACCTGCCACCTTCCCTCTCGAGTGCTGAATATGCTCGCCTCTACTCCCAGATCTTTGGTGACATTGTAAGAAGAAGAAAAAATCTCCCTCCCCATCAACGAAGAAAAAATGAGAAAAAAACCAGGGGAAAACGGAAATTTCCATTGCTTACTTCACTTGCTAACCCCATGTTTGCTGATTCCTGTAGGTCCGTAGCCTCAACCTCGATGTGAACCGCAATCCTGCTGCCCAAGAGTCTGCCTTTGTCCGTTCACAGCTCAGCAATGCCGGCCTCCCATCTTTCTACCGTGACGTGGCCGCCTTGGTGGAAGAGGAGTCTACTCTGTCTGGCCGACAGACAGGCTCTTCGTCTCAGGCGAGTGCCAACACCCCTCCGGCCGACCAAATGAAGGATCTTGCCCTTGAAAACAACGCCGAACAAGCCCGCAAGATACTGAGGGACTCGTTGCCGCCGCGGAACTCGGCCCAGCGGATGCTGGATATGTTTTTCGACTATCAGAATTCCGTCTTCTATGTCTGCAACCGTGGCGAGGCACAGGTGCAACTGGGCTTGATGTATGACCATCCAGACCAGGTCACCGTGTCCTGGCTCTGCCAGATGTTCCTCATCTTCTCCGTTGCCATCCAATTCGACGAATTCGGCGATGCGGATGGCGTGGCGTACCACGAGCTTGGTGTCAAGTACATGGACGATGCTGTGGAGGAGAATCCGCAAAATACACTGTGGGTCATGCGTGCCATGCTCCTGCTTTGCTTCTATCAATCACCGTCAAAGTGGAATTCGGTTTGGATATATCTTGGTAAATACTGGTGCCCTTTCTAAACCCATAAATTTACCTTTTCCTTTTTTTTCTTCCACCCCCTTTTTAGGAAGAAAGGAAGAAGAAGAAAAGTAAATTATGGTAGATTTGGATTTGCAATGATTGACATAAATATTTGGGCAGATGCTGCTATCCGTGGTGCTCAGCGATTTGGTCTGGATTTGGGTCAGAATCAGCTGAAAGAGCTATCCGACGAAGAATACCAAGAATGGCGCCAGATATGGCTGACCATCATATCCTTAGACCGGTATGTTTCTTGTGCAACCCTAATATTTATGTCCCATTTTTTTCATGTTTTGTATTTGTTCCTTTTTGTGGGGGACCTTCTGATAATGGTCATCACGCCATATGCCCATCCTAATATACCCGTATTTTTGCTGACAGACCTCTCCGATAGATGGGTTGCCATATTCCTTGGCCGCCTTCCACGCATCAAGGAAAGTATCTCGCAAGATCCAGTCTTCAAGGTAAGCCATTAATGGTCCCCAAGTCCTTAATCATTTTCCAATGCCATAACCTCGTAAAATTAGGGACCTTTCGAGTTCAGCAGTGAACAGCATGTGCTGCAAAATAGCGTCACGAGCCTATCCATTATCTCGGGGAACATCCTGCGCGATATGTACTTCACCGAGGATTTTCGCCTCAATGTATGCAGACAGTACAAGAGTGAGCTTTCGACGTGGCTGGCGAGGTTACCAGAACCTTTGCGTCAGCCAGTTGATTCGGGTGTGATTTTAAACGTTGCCATAGAACAGTCCGAAACTATAGTGAGTTTTCTGAGGCTGAAGCAGGTTTCTAGTTATCAGTCTGACCCGAGTGTCTAGTTTAATTTACACTTCATGTTAATTGGTGCGTGGATGTTACTTACGAGGCCTTTGTTGTTAAAGGCTGTGAAGACGCGGATGTCGCCGGTCGGTTTCACAGGCCCCATCGTGTCAGCCGTAACGGCCGATGCAGCAGTATGGTACGTTAACTGGGACATTTGAAAATCCCATGGCTCTCTTGGCACTAACACATCGTGATTTAGTATCGACTATGCATTTAAGCTAATAACAAGCGCTACAACGATGTTATGTGTCTCGCTTCCCCCGAAAAGATCGTTCATGCCAATGTATGCCTACCCAACCTATTCCTATTCCAGTATTGTTCTTTCCTGTTGCACAAACTCTAACCCTATCACAGCATTTTCCTTATCAATGCTGCCAACATCATGATTCTAGGCGCCGTCTGGAAACGACGACAAGGGGGAAAGAACGGTTTCATACCAACTGGCTACGACCAATCGCGCGAAATATCAGCCCTCGACGCAGCAACTCGAGTCCTCGATTTCTGTGGCCAGAGGAACACCTTCGCTCGGAAATACTCAATCCTAATCAAAGACCTCCGCCAGCAACTCGTGGATGGCGCACAAACCCCCTATGGAGATGATCCATCGCCCTCCCCAGCTACATCATCTCGCGCTGGCTCTATGAGCTCGGGGCTGCCTTATCGTCGGGCGATGGTAGCATCAACTGAATTGGCCTCGATTGCAGACTCCTCGGCTGAGACACCGGCGTTCTCGAGAGCAGGCAGCACAATAGATCAGAGCAGCACCGCGACATCGCCGCTGATGAATTCGCAACTAAACCAGGGCTATTACGGCTCCATTGCGTCCCTAAACGCCAGTATGGAACCTTGGTCGGAGGAGTTTGGGCTTTTCTACCCGCCTAGTGATCTCACCTCTCAAAGTAACGATACCACTCTACTCTTACACCAGTGCAATCCCCCCTCCTTTCTCAATACTTTTCAAAAACTAACGTTTTAGTCGGAACAGGTCACGACGGTTTAATGCAGGACCACGATGAAATGAATTTTTTAGATGAGATAATGAAATAAGCAGGAGTTTTTTTTCTGGAAAACTTTGGAAGGTTATTTTTATTTCTTGTCTATAACTTTGTGTGCGAAAACTAAAAAGGCGTCACAAATCAATTCTGGGTATTTGTTTTGAGCGAGACCGATACAAATGGTGGGATTGGGGGGAATGGTGGGACAAAGATGTCGATATTGAACTATACCAACCATACCAGGTTATGATAATATATATGACATATACACATATTCTAATGAAGAAGAATGCGCGATTGAGGGGCATTATGCTTGTTTTGGGGGGACTCCAGACGTTTGGGGTCTATCCGGCTTCCGTGACTATCCTGGGAGGAGCCTGCTAAACTTTTAGCCAAGTGACTATTCCGAGTCTGTAATACCAGAACAGCCTTTGCTATAATGCGCCTGTCCTTTCATTTGAGATCGCATGCCCTGTTGCCAAAGAGGAAGAGGTCAACTCAGTCCAAGAATCTCATCAGCGGATCGGACGGCTTCCTCGGAGACGGCTCGCGTCGATGCATCAACTTTTATGCAGGCTGAAAACTAATAAATGATGGGCCCATACATCTATCATGGGGGACTTGCAGCTTACCCGGTGGCTAATGCTACATGACCTTTCGATATGCAATAGTAAAAGCTTCCATTAAAACCCATGGCAACATTTCTAATAGATCAAAACCCTCAAGAATTACTACCTAGAAATGCAAATACAATAGACTTTGGTCAAAGAGGTTTGATGTCTTCTTCTAGATTTCAAGGACAAGAGGTATAGCCATATACTAGCTCTTTTATCAGACTCAGGCGTGTCCGCGATACGTTCTGTATTACGATTGTTGCTTTCAAATATCCTAACAGGTAAGACGCTGTACATGTCTTATAACTAACTAGAACGAATTTACTCGGTCCATGTCCCTGTAGTACGCTGTAACTATAGTACAATGGAGCCCTCTGTGAATATTTTTGTCGGAATGGCTGGAAATAGTTACGACGACTCTTGTCTGCTGGTGTGGGGCTCGCTCGGGACAGACGCATACCATACCCTCTCATACTGTCTTATGATGACAACGTGGGCCCGTTCATGTAGTTTATACTTAGGTTGGGCCACTAGGACTATTTCCCGTATCATTATTGGTTATCCAGATGTATAAGCTTTTTAATTTTCTCCTACTGTCGAGCTGCGCAACTAAAGAATAATACTAAAAGTTGTTGCCTTGAAGACTTAGAGGCGTGAGAGGCGGAGCAAGTAGCAACGAACTTCTCCGCCACATTAATTGCGTATTACATTACCCTTGAGAGACATACCATTAGCAATCGCATGAGATCAGTATCGTAAGCCCGGGTGATGATACTCCGATCTTGATATGTAGACGCCTTCAGGAACATTTTCCCCCTTCTCTATAAATTTCATTTTGACTAATAAATTCGCTACATTTCATTATTTCCATATTATCTCACTTATACTAAAATAATCAAATTTTCTTTAACTAATTTGTGTCCTTATATTCATTCATAGCTTTACTTGATATTATCTCGCTCGTGCTTCGTGCTTGACAGCGATGATGGCAACTAATATAGCAGACACAGCAAATCAACTACGGTTACGAACGGGGCAAGATGGGAGGAAAACCAAGCGGAGGCAAACAAACCATCCAGGTGCCATGCCAACTATTACTCCAGAACCGAAGCTTTTTGAGAAATTAGGATCTAGTATGGTTGACCTGCTTGTCAGAGATCTCCAGGCTCCGCACGATACCCCAACACTGCTTGACAGACTAAGAAACCTCGGAATTATAAATGTTCAGTTGGTCAACCCCCAGAAGGATATTACTACACCAGTCAAGGGCCAGCATTTCTCCAATCTTCAGCGCGATGTTTTCAAGACCGTCACCCAGGACCAGATTCAACATAAGACAAGTTCAGATTGCACATCCGCGAGTAGCACTCTCCACTCTATGAGCTCCGGAATATCGGAGAGGAAACGGCAGAATCATGGAAATATATTCACCCTTGGTGACTTTGCGGCTGTATATGCCCTGGATGCCCTTGCCGATGAGTATGGTCGAGTCTCTCATATGGGGATTTTAGATCAATCATACAGCTTTTTCATCACCAAGGATCTCGACGCCGCCCTCTACTTCAAAGTCAAGAACAACATCTGTCTCGTTGGGGGTGACCCGTTATGTCCGGAAAAGCTCTATCCAGAACTTTTAGAGCAGTTTGCTCAATACCGTCGGAAACACCATTGGGGCATCATTTTTGTCGGAGCCAGCGATACATTCGTCTCCTATGCGGAACAGCAGAATTGGACCACTTTGCAATTTGGAAGTGAGCGAGTGCTGAATCCGGTCACTAATCCAGTATTGCGTGAAGAGACAGCAAAACGCATCGCTACACAAAACCGGCAACTTTTGAACCCGTCAAAGGGAGGCATTACACTTGGCATTTATAATCCGTCCATAGTTAAGGATGTAGAACTTGAAAAGCAACTAGTTGCCGTTTATGATGCATGGCGAGATGCTAGGAACCAAACTCAGAGTCCTCAAGCTTTCATCACAGTCTACGATCCCTTTGCCATACCAGGGTTGATGACTTACATCTATACAAAAGATCACGCCGGCACCCCCAATGGTTTTGCTGCCTTGCGAAGGATCGGTGCAAATAATGGTTTTCACATCGATCCGTGTGTGCCTGCTCCATCTGCACCACGTGGAATCAGTGATCTTTTAATCTTTTCCTCCATGGCACTATTGAATGCAGCAGGCTGTACTTATCTATCCTTCGGATACGAACCCCTGACCCAGCCCGGAGAAATCAGTGGCATGCCATCATGGGTAGAAAAGGTGACAAGGAAAACTCACAAGTCGGTGTTCAAGGGACTGAAGGTGTCAGGAAAGAAGGTATATCATGATAAGTGGTGTCCGGACGAGACACAGAGTACTGGTTTACACTTGGTTTTCCCTTCTGGTACACCAGGGATTCAACATATCATCGCTGTGATGCACTTTGCGAATATAAGCATTAAAAGTTTGTTATCTATAAAAATGAAAAAGATGGTTGGGTTGCAAAAAGATAGCGAGGTATCAGCAAAGAACACGACGAATATGACTGAGAGAGAAAGGAAAGGAAAGTTTGAAGGAGACAAGATTGTGGAGAGTCAATTAAGCAGCACAAAGAAAGAGAATTGTGAATAGAAGGTTAGAAACGTTTGCATTAAAACGTTAAACAATGCATGCGCACCATTGGCTGATGGCGACAACAGCACTAGCTGCAGACTAAACTGGTACATTGAAGCTCTATCTTTGATGAGAAGAGATTAACATTGATATTTCGGGAGATATCTCTAAGGAACAAACTGAATGTTGCTTGACTATTGCGAAGTTTGAAGGCCTTCAGGTGGAATATCCAGAAGGCATGCAATTTTCCAGTTTTCCATTTGTATTCTATCCTGAGTCTTTTTNATGCCCTTATATTCGTTGGTTAGCGTCCTATCACCATAAATATGAAAAACCTCGTTATTGATGTAGAATTAGTGCGATTTGATGTATTGGAGCAGAATATGGCGTACATATCAAAGCAAATATAACTTTTTGGTGCAGAAAGCCAAGCATCCAAACCAACTCTTAATTTACTCCCATATCAAGTGCCACCTTTCCAAGAATCTTTCCAGACTCCACCTTTGCGAAAGCCTCCTCAAATCTTTCCAAAGGATAAACGCTATCCAGAGTAGGCTTGAACTTCTTCTCCTCTATACCCTTGGTTACCTGCTCTAAGTGGGCTCCAATTGGTTCGACAATGAAGAAGAAATTCTTAACATTCTTATCACCCAGCTCCGCAGGTTTCATCTCCTCGGGCGGCTGGACAATGCTGATCAAAGTTCCGCCTTCCTTGACCACCCACCAAGCATCCTCAAGAGTTTTCTTGCCATGGCAGTCATACACAATATCGGCCTTCTCGTGACTTGATGCCCATTCTTTCATATTTGTGCCTCTGCTAACAACCTCGTCAGCACCAAGAGACTTCACATACTCGACATTGCTAGGACCACAAGAAGCAATGACTTCGGCCCCGACCCAGTGTGCAAGCTGTACGAGCCATTGCCCAACAGCACCCGAAGCTGCAGCAACAAAGATTCTCTTTCCAACTGCACCAACTCCTGGTTCTGGTCGCAAATCAGCCTGCACGAAGAGCGCTTGCCATGCTGTTTGGGCGGACATAGGGACGGATGCTGCCTCGGCCCAAGAGATGTTCTTGGGACGTAGTGCAAGTTCTTCTGTGGTCGCAATGGTATATTCTCTACCAGAACCCGTCCTATAGAAGTTCGTTCGGGCGTATATCTCATTGCCCGGTTTGAAAGGGGAGTTTGGTGGAGCGGTGATGACAGTGCCTGCGATGTCATATACGGGAACTGGCTCCTTCTCGGGGTTTGGAGGGGGGAAGTATATAGGCCAGAAGAGCTCCCCACTTGTTATTACTGCGGTGTGGACGCGGATGAGATGTTCATTTGAGTTTGGTTTCGGAATTGGGAGAGGCATTGTTGTGAGGGTTAGATGAGTTGGACTTTTTGTGTCCAGTTGCTTGAGAGCTTTGATCGTCGTTGGGAGGTTGTTCTTTTCCATGGCGAATTATTATATAGTAAATCCTATTAATTAAGTCGAATTTGAGAGTTATCCGGTTATTCAATATGTATTATTATTTGAAGAATTAGTTGATTTATGTAGTCGCAGTCGTGGATAGTTTACTTAAAGCGTAGATGCAACTTCTTTTCCTTCATTATATACTATCATGAATATGAAAAGAGTCCATTTTGACGTCATCCCCTTCCGTAGACATGTGAATATAAATGCCTATTCGGATTAATGAGGAATATGCATGCTAGAAGGCTAGGCTCTGTTAGCTATCGGAGATGACTTTCGCCCTTCGCTCTTCGGGTATTGACTTTGGAAAGGCTATTGGAATTTGCCCCAGGGCCAAGCATTCGCCCCAACGTCGGCGCCCTATCAACTCTCTCAAGCACCATCTCATTAGCTGATGCCGCGGAGAATAACTAGCCAGCCAAGAAGCACGGCGTGATTACTTCATCCTTCTCCACAGATCTGGATTGCCTTTCAGCATCCCCCGAAGAATATTTCTGTTGCTACGAGGCAACGTATATGTCCCGATACCAGCGGGTATTGAGTTTGCAAAAAGCCAGCAACGTCGAGAGGGGTGCCTGACCTATTGTTGCGAATTGGAAGCATGGACGCCTTCAATTGGGACGACCTGGATGGCCTTCAATTCTACCAAGATCCATCATTATGTTTTGATCCTAATTTCGCCGGCTGCCCTGATCTAACGCAGATCGTGAAGAGCTCTTCTAATTCAGATACAAGTGTGCCAGCTAAGCATAGACCTCGAGTCCGGGCATCTCGTGCCTGCATACAATGCCGATCGAGACACCTCAAATGCGATGCCACGGACCCTGTTTGCAACAGATGTCTATGCGACGGCAAAGATTGCGTCTACGTGAGATCTAGGAGAGGTGGCCGTCAAAAAGCAAAATCACTTCAAGTTCCCGGAACAGATAGCTCTCCGCTATGTAATATCGATGTTAGCACTACTCCTAGTCTTTCCGTAGGCTGTAGTTCCGGTTCATCGAGCTCTCACCAAGTTGTAGAGATAGAATATTCTCCAACAATCCTTGATTTTATCCCGCAGGACTCTCATGATGATGCGGATTTGATATCTCTCTATTACGACTTCTTTAATGGCGCACATCCAATTGTACTTCCCCGTCCGCAGCTAGAATCCCGATTACACTCAAACCCAGACTCACTAAAATATGTTATGCCAATAATCAAATATATCGGATCTGTCTACAATCCAAATATTCAAACGGAAACCTTTCAATCGGCCGCAGATACAGCACTTAACTCTCCCGACCTTCCATTAAATGGATTCTCGGTCCAAGCCTTGGTGCTTTATGCCATTGCTCGCCATTGCTCTGACGACTACGAGGTTGCTGATCGATATATTGATAAAGCGATAGATATTGCGTTATCCATTGGAATGAACCGTAAAGACTTTGCAGTTCAGAATGGAGAAGATGACGCAAGATTAAAGGAAAGCTGGCAAAGAACTTGGTGGGCGCTATTCATAGCAGACACACTGTTTGCTGCTATCAACCACTACTCTACCCACCGTCTTCAGAAAGTTGAGATTGATGTTGATTTACCATGCGAGGATAATCAATATAAAAGCGGTGTAAGTGGTATCCATCAGGATATAGAGGACTTAACTCATATAATGTTCCAGGAAATACCCACGCCACATACCTTGAAGGAGTATGACCTTCGAGAGTTTGCCGACGAGGAGATCAGTTTCTCGTCGTTCACATACCACATCGATGCAGCACGTATTTTGAGTTCTCTGATGAATATCCACGATGAGCCCCGGCAGCCTGGAGATAAATTCATAATGGCCGCCGACGCCAAATTAATGAACTGGTCACTCTATCTTCCAAAATGCAAACAGGAGCTCATTAAAGAAGACCAGACCATAGATGAGGTCATGTTTACAGCTCACTTGACAATAAACACGTAAGTCTCATATATTCTCCCCCAACATAGTTATACAAAACCGAAGGATATCTATATCTCACCAGATTCTTTTAGTGAGAAGATGCTCGTTCACAGGCCATATTCCCAGCTTCGTTACAGTGATGTCGAATCAAGATCCAAATGCACGCCACCATCACATAAAAGGGAGACAAGAGCGATGCAAAGATCTATTGCAATGCATACCGCCAAGGCTCTCGAAGCTATCGAAGCGTCTTTTCTACTCTTTGCGCTTCCTTCATCACCACTCAAGCACAGTCCTACTGTTACATGTGCACTAGCACTAACTATTATGGCTCAAGTGAGTGCATGTAGTCACGTATGGAAGCAAGGACAGATGTATACTGTCGGTAGAGATAGAGTTAGGCTGGGACTAGGAGCAATACGAGCAGCGATGGGTATATGGGGGATGGCGAAGAGGTCAGCAATGGAGTTAGTGAGCGTCTCTAGGGAATTACTAGGAGTCTAGTTGTAAAGTACATTCAAGAGGTGAAACTTAACGGTTTAATGAAAGTCGCGGCAAGATGTGCCTGCAAGGTAGATCCTATGTATACTAGATCTTAACATCTATCTCACTCTATTAAATGTCTATTCATACCTCCTCCAGTTGTATAATTTTGAAATTGGAAGAGCTTTTGAGGAAAATATCTCTCAATATACCATCTTATCTCATTTCGGGGAGGGGGTAAAGACGTTCGGCGTTCGGCGTTCTTCGTTCTTTTGCCCCTTTAAGCTATTTTTGAAAAACAATTGGCATAATACACGAAGGCCGAAAATTTCATAGATTTTCATATCTTGGTTTGCTGTGGCTACAGTAATTCTCGGTACTATTGGTTAGAGTACCCTGATAGGATTAGCGTCATTAAGGTTGGAGGATATATAAGTCAAAAGGGCAATATCCATCGGCGGATAGATTTCACTGCTTACAATGGTTTCTTACAAAGAAATACGGGCCTCCAACGCGCTCATCAACGATGCAACGGCTCCACGCGTCGCCGTCTTCGTCGGCGGTACATCAGGTATCGGAAAGCTCACAGTTAGGGCCTTAGTCGCTACGGGTGCGAGCGTGAGAATCTACCTGGTCGGGCGCAAGAGTTCCGAAGAGCGCATGCGTGCTTTCATTCAGGAGTTGCACGCCCTCAACCCTAAGGCAGAAGTCATTTGGACTGAAGGCGAGATCGCGCTCCTCGCGGAAACAAAGAGAGTATGCGAGACTATTAAGAGTAAGGAGTCATGCGTCGACTTACTGTTCCTTACCGCGGGCTACGCACCATTCGGCACACGCAGTGAGACCGCCGAGGGCGTAGAAATCACTCAGAGCCTGGAGTACTACTCACGAATGCTCTTCATCCTACATCTGCTCCCCCTCCTGGGTGAAGCGGAAGCCCCCAGGGTCGTCAGCGTTTTGGCCGGTGGCCTGGAGCCAGCGGCTATCCACTTGGACGACTTGGACCTGAAGAAGCCTGGGAATTTCGGTATGAATGCTCAGATGCACTACGCAGCTATGAACACGACGACTTTGGAGAAGCTGGCCAACGACAATCCTAATGTGACGTTCATCCACTCTTGGCCCGGATGGGTCAACACAGGAAATGTACGCAGGGGTTCAGATCCAAATTCGATCATTGGTTGGCTTGTCTGGCTTGTCCTTGAGCCTCTTATTAGCCTCTTTTCGTTCAGCGACGAGGAGTCTGGACAAAGGCATCTGTTCCTAGGTACCAGCGCTGCTTTTGGCGGTCGTGGCATACCATGGCAAGGCAAGCCAGGTATAAATTCGCTGGAGAAGCCGGCGGATGGACTATTTCTCGTCAATTACAAGTGCGACTGTACTCCAAATGCAAAGGTCATGCCTGTGCTTCGAGAGAAGGCGCTGGGAAGGATTTGGGACCATACGCAGGAAATTCTTCGACCATATTTGTAGACTGGGGACTCTCCTTCATTATCCTCCAATGTTAGCAAGCTTTGCTTGTACAGTAGTAGATAGATTCATCATTTATTAATAAACAGGGAACCGGGTTTAGTTTACAGCGAGCAAACTAAATAATTCAGTTTATCAGACGTTGGCCAGCCATCTAAGTAACCTGATTTCTCCACTCAGATATTATTATCAAGTTATATTGCAACCAATATAGTATTCATTCACGCTCAGGATATTAAAGGTTTTATTTGAACGGTACAAGGTTAGCAGGTCACACGAAGTTATAGTACGTAAGGTATTCTCAAACGTGAGTGTGTGAGCCAGTCACGTTCCCATATTTGACGGTACATCATCTCCCACAGGCTCATCGCAATTATTATACTATCGTCTAAATACTCTATTTCATATTTGCTATCACTTATATCACAAGCCTCCCTTTGACTAAAGTCTCTTTAACTGATAATAATGCCTTTCTAAGCATAAAGACTCACTGTTCTGAAACAAAAATCATCTTCTAGACGAGAAATTCTGAATCTAGAAGAGTTTTGGAGGGAAATATCCCTTGATATGGCATCTTATCTCATTGCGAGAAAGAGGGTAAAGGAGTTTGGGTTTCAAGAGATTGAAGGGCATTATTCTACCCCCTTTCAGCTATTTTTGAAAAACATTGACATGATACATGAAGGCATAAATTTCATAGATTTTCATATCTTGGTTTGCTTGTAATTAATTCTCGGTACTGTAGGTGAGTACCTTGATGGGGTTAGCGTCATTAATTTTGGAGGATAAATCAGTCAAAATAAGAATATTTTGTATTAGCTCATGCTAAATTGTAATTCGAAAATCATTACACGTATATTTAATTTGCCTCGGAAATTGGATATCAATTTTTTATATCTATTCAAGTCTACGTCTTCCCATTCCAAAATGGGTTCCCCATTATCTCTTTTCGCCTGGATAAGGTCGTTAATCAACCATCATTTCCCAAGGAAACGGTCATTCATTTTCCATGGAGCGAGACCTACTTTTGCCAGGCAAGAGATAGAATTAAAAGCTCTAGATAGGTCAGCATTTAACAACATACCAAGAGAACTTATCAGGGAAATCGCACGATTTCTACCCCGAAGCTCAGCAGCGTCCTTCTCCATCAGCTGTTGGTCTATGTACTGGATACTAGGGACTCAATATATTCAGGAATTAAAGGTAGCAAGCCACAATTCTATGTTCTGGGAGTTTTTGTGCTTGCTAGAGCGAGACAGTCCCGACCACATTGCCTGCTATTACTGCACCACACTCCATAATATCAGGAGCGCTATGGAGTTTAAATATACCTACACTCTGTCAAGGAAAGGGTGCAGGATGGCGGATGCCCAATACAGTGTAGATTATCATATGGGATCCAATTTCAGCCACATAGTTTTTGCCATGGCGATGAAGCGTTACCGACAGGGAAGAGACTGCAACGAACTTCTATCACTCCTTTCTTCAGACGGTGGGCTGGTCAAAAGGGATGGCTACCAAGTACAAATGCGAACCGAGGCACGTTTAGTTAAAGGTAGCATGCTTCTTCGCACCCAGCATACGTGGGTATTTTCTCGTACAACTCCTAGGAAGTTAGATTTATTAGAGTCTACGTGTCCCCACATCTGGCTGACAGGTAATACGAACTTAAATGCGAAGGATCATGAACCTATCTACTGGGAATATGATTACGCATGTTGCGGGCCAAAGAGAAATCTGTCCTATGGGAAATATCGTTGTAAGTATTGCTATACGGAGTTTCAAGCTCGTACATTCTACCAGTCTTGGAAGTCTGTTATTACAGTCTTGACAGTATGGAAAGATCTTGGAAACAACCCAGATCCTGGTAACCTAAAATGGCGCTGTCATCTGGAGGACAAAGATAACCTAGGGTATATGTCGCAAGAAACATGGGAGGAGGTAGATTTCAAATTGGGATCAATATCTACGGCATTTGAAAGGGGGACTGGATCGTCTAGTCAACTTTATAACTCAAAGACAGGACGAGTGTCTCCCCGACCGATTAGTAAGCCTATTCTCAAAAAATGCTCGGAAATTTATGAAAATTATGAAAATTTCAATATTAAGGGATAACTAACGTAACTACTAGCAAACTAGAACAATTCGACCCCATTGGCCAAAGCACCTCGAGGTAGATGATTAATGGAGCCAAAGATGCAACTACAGTATCAGTATAAATGTGCTAGGTGTGTAGATTTAGTTCAGACTAAGATATATTAGCGAGTGGATAGAGCGAAGAGGGGAGCTTGAGGATTTTAGTCCTCCAGGCAGAGGATACGGCAAAAGATGCTGGGAATGATGCCAAGGCGCTAGACTGGTGCTGACCAGTTTTTGGCCTGTAATCACGGCGACCTTTCAGGCTGTTCGAGTCTTGTAAGGCCCTGTAATATAGGCCATTTCAGGCACAGCACTCACTGGAAAAGCCTGTAACCGGATTATGTAATTACCTAGCACGTGCACAAGTGAACTTATCAGTTGGTGTCTGAGCAGATCTTTTGCCGCGTCCTCCGTGTCAAGTGGTAACGAGTAAAAGCGTGTGCTCGCTTAGTGACACCAAAGAGGCCTCTGCTGCTGAGATTACTGGTTGTTCTGTCTCTTCTTCGACCATCATTTTCTCTATTATAGTTATGCTAGAAATCTAGCAGGCTAGGCACGTGAGGAGGAAACTCCTCGGAGCTACATCACGTGAGCAGATAAGCGTGCTAACATGTGACACGTGACGCGATAAGGACGCGAGACATTGGGGCTAACCCAATTCGTCTACCCCATCCCACTACGCCGCCTCGCTGAAATCATCAAAGATTTCGTGACTCTTGGACGAGAAAGCCCCGCACCATCAACGACAACGAACTCGCCAGATCGCAACGCGCGGTCATCTTCAAACCCCATTTCCCTTACTCGCCACATCACCTCCACCCATTCAACCGCCAAGATGTCGTTAACAAACTGTCGTTTCTACGAGGAGAAATTCCCCGAGGTGGATAGCTTCGTCATGGTAAACGTCAAGCAGGTGAGTTTTACCCCCAGCTTCTGTGCTTACTAGTAGGCCTTATGCGTCGCTCATGCTCACCAGTGTTGCAGATTGCAGAAATGGGCGCCTATGTGAAGCTACTGGAATACGACAATATCGATGGCATGATCCTGCTTTCCGAATTATCGCGTCGACGTATACGAAGTATACAAAAGCTTATTCGAGTCGGACGAAATGAGGTAGTTGTCGTTCTCAGAGTTGATAAAGAGAAGGGTAGGTGCTCTCGTGTTTGGAGGTTTTGCTGGCGCTAGAGAAGATCGGATTTATTCATGGTCAGGCTGGGTTGGATCTGCGATTATGGTCGGAGGGGGCCAGCTCAGATCTCGTGTCACAGGCTCGAGTAATTTGGCTCTGAACGACTAGAGCTTTTGCACCTTCTGTCCTACTTGACCAGATCCTAAGCCAGGCTAGTGATAAGCCGATTTAGCACCGAAACACTACACAGTGACGTGGTTTCTTGAATCCGATGCTGATGTGCTGTGATGTTAGGTTATATTGATCTTTCGAAACGAAGAGTGTCACCAGAGGATATCGTCAAGTGCGAGGAGAGGTATAACAAGTCGAAGATGGTACACTCGGTTATGCGACATGTTGCTGAGAAGACGAATCACCCAATCGAGGACCTATATGAGCGAATTGCATGGCCATTGAACAAGAAATACGGCCACTCACTGGATGCATTCAAGCTTTCCATCACGTAAGGCAGCTATACCTATACACATCTTTTCATTACTTGCACTGACTATTTCTACAGAAACCCCGATGTTTGGCAGAATATCAACTTTCCAGATGACGTAGTAGCCGCAGAATTGAAGTCGTATATTGGCAAGCGTCTCACACCTCAGCCTACAAAAGTCCGAGCCGATGTTGAAGTTACATGCTTTGAATATGATGGAATTGATGCAGTTAAGAATGCACTTCGAAAAGCAGAAGCCAGAAACACACCCGACAACCAAGTTAGGGTCAAGCTTGTCTCACCACCACTATATGTCCTCACGAACACGTGTTTGGAGAAGCAAACGGGTATTTCAACACTCGAAGCAGCCATAATAGATATTAGGAAGTGTATTGAGGAAGCAAAAGGTAGCTGCGTGGTAAAGATGGAGCCAAAAGCGGTCACGGAGAGCGATGATGCCGAGCTGCAAGCTCTGATGGAAAAGAGGGAAAGAGAGAATGCTGAGGTCAGCGGAGATGAGAGCTTGAGTGAGAGTGATGAAAATGCCCTAGAGGTCGTGTAAATACATTCAAAAAGGTTCGGCATATAATAGCTAGCGATGTGTAATCATGGAGCTATGGCATGCTTAGCAATAGAAGCTAAGAAATCGTTTTCCTTTCACTTCTTTATCACGTCTAAACGGTGTATACTTTTATTATTTTCACCGCGCTCCTACGGATGCAGACTTCCTCTACAGCAGCAAGAATCCGTCTCCCCTAACACAATTACCGAAATTGTTCTAATAAAATATTCCTTGCTAGATGGATTTATGAGGGCTTGAGACCGATTTAGTCTCTAATCACCAACCTAGTTTAACATCTTAACAGCTACAAGTTACATCTGGTGGAATTCTGCCCAAGGGCGGTGGATAAATACGTTACAGTAAGGGGTATGAACCCTGCAACCTCCATCTCCAACCCTCCATCTCACATAAGCAACGAGGGGCAACATCCATTTCCCGATTACTATAACACACAAACAGGAGCCTCAGTGTGCCAATTACTGCATACTATCATCTCGCCTTTCTATTTTGCCTTTTGAAGAGTAGTTTGTTATATGGTCAAGCACCAAAAATGGAGATGTCAATCGATATCAGCACGATCCGTGGCTACGCTATTCCAGCCATAGCAGTCGTAGTTACGGTTCTGATATGTAGGTACTTGCTTGTACCGAAGCTGGATCCAAGAGAACCGCCTCTAGTTAAGGCCAAAATTCCGTTCATTGGGCACATCCTTGGCATGATTCGACATCAAGTTGCGTATTTTGACATGTTAACGTACGGCGAGACTCAGTTCCCCGCTATTGCACACCAAAGATCAAAATCTAACGATTTCTAAACACAGGCAGAAAAATCTTCTACCAGCCTTCACTATAGATTTGATGTCCTCGAAAATGTACATCCTCACGGAACCTTCTCTCGTTCAAGCCGCGCTGCGATCGAAGAATTTGGCGTTCGAACCATTTATCGAGATGGTTTGTGAGCGTGTCCTCGGACTGAGCGAGCCAGCCATGAAATTAATAAAGTATGAACCTAAGAACGAAAAGGAGGGGACATATATGAAATCTACCCACAAGGCTATGCACGAATCTATGTCACCAGGGGATTCTTTACTTGGGATGAATCAGCGTGTTCTGGGGAAGCTGGCAACCTTCGTGAACGACATTGGATCCCAATGGGAAGAAAAGAGGCTTTATGACTGGGTCAGACACTCTTTTACCCTTGCATCATGTAGCTCGCTATATGGGAAGTATGACCCATTTTCTGCAGATGAGTCTCTCATTGAGTCGATATGGTACGTAAACCTCTCTACCTTCATAAGTTGTCAATCCTAAAATTTCCACAGGGACTTCGAGGCTGGCCAATTATCTCTCCTGCCAAACTTTCTCCCATGGCTCACAGCCCGCAAGGCCTATAAGGCGCGTGCTCGTCTGCAGGACGCCTTCAGGAATTATTATGATTCAGGGCACGACAGCGATGCCGGTGGACTCGTGGCACAACGTGCAATCGCCGCGCGAAAATTTGGTATAGGAAACCACGACATTGCTGATTTTGAGCCATCAATTGCATTTGTCTCAATCACTAATGCTGTACCGACTGTCTTCTGGATGCTAGTCTACGTCTTCGCGGACCCTAGACTCGTTACTGAGATCAGGGAAGAGGTGGGGCCTCGAGTAGACTTTGAAACTGTGGCTAAAGATGGGAAAACGGTAAGAGAAGGATCAATCAACATGACGAATATCAGCACCGAATGTCCTCTCCTCATGTCCGCCTACAATGAGACCATGCGTCTCGCAAATGCACAAGTCTCAGCTCGCGTGGTTAAGGAAGATACCACCATCACAATGTCATCATCCGGCCCATATCCCTCTTCCTATCTCTTAAAAAAANGGCACTCCTGTCCAGATTCCTGCTAGATTAACCCATCTTGCCTCAACTACCTGGGGAAGTGACGCGCACGCCTTCGACGCAAAACGATTTCTCAACACGACGAAAGAAAACCAGGATAAAGACATTAGTAAGGTCCGGAAACAGAGTTTTGTCCCGTTTGGAGGTGGGAAGCACTTATGTCCTGGACGATTCTTGGCTCTGGCGGAGATTTTGGGAATGGTTGCTGTGTTTACCATTGGATTTGAAGTTGTTGAAAAGGATGAGGATGGGAAAGACGGTGTTAAAATGTTTAAAGTTCCGAAGCAAGCCCCACATAAATTTGGCCAAGGTGTGTCGAAACCTAGTGTTGATCCCAAGATCCTAATTAGGAGGAAGGAAGGTTTGAAGGATGTGGAATGGAAGTTCACATTTGAGGAGGGGAAGCTTGATGAGAAAGGCGAAAGTTGATTTTCTTTCATACTTGAAGAAGATATTGGGAAGCAAATGGTTACTGGTACTGGGTTCATTCTTTGTTCAGTACAGCGTGAAGTGAATGAAATACTTTTCTACGTTTGCTAATTAATTCCGGAGCTAAAAATTGAGTTGTTTGAAATATTATACTATTTTAACTATCGAATAAAGCTAAACTATAAGCTATCAATCCCGACGAAATATGTGTGACCTTTCTAAAATGAGATTGTTCTGTAGATACAACTTCTGCAATCTCCCCATACCACTCAGTTTGTCACCATCTGTACGATTCCTGGGTATCAAATTGCTTTCCCCCAAAAATATGAAAGTTACTAAACGACTAACAGACGGAATAGCCTGAATTCATAT
Source organism: Scytalidium lignicola (assembly GCA_002812745.2). Taxonomy (NCBI): domain Eukaryota; kingdom Fungi; phylum Ascomycota; class Leotiomycetes; genus Scytalidium; species Scytalidium lignicola. The sequence continues at coordinate 141,278 of NCSJ02000044.1, read as the reverse complement.
GAACTTGTCAATGCCTTTCAAGTTACAACTGTACAGAATCTTGAATATTAGAAAAGATTTCTTGGATGAATTGATGGTAAAGCCCAAGATCCGTTTGAAACAAATTTTCATGAAAACCATACTATGCAAACCATGACTGGCAATCAATTTGAGCTCAGACTAAATTGATCAATCATTGCCAACCCCAATGCAAACACATGATGAATCTTCCTTGTATGTGTCTTCAAGTGGCTCCAGCTGATTTAAGCAGTCGCACCACCCCTTTATGTCCTAGGAAAGTTGCCTCATGTAACGCCGTCTGGCCATAGTCATCCACTGCGTTGACTTCAGCTCCGTGCTCAATTAGCAGTCGTACTATCGATTCGTGGCCTGCAAAAGCTGCCTCGTACAATGCTGTCCGCCCCTCATCAACTCTGGCATTCACGCGGGCTCCATGGTCGATCAATAGTTGTGCTATCGCCATTTGTCCGACTGAAGCCGCCCAGAGTAGTGCTGCATCTCCAGCATTCGTTTTGATCTCTGCTCCAGATTTAACCAAGATTCGCACTACCGCTTCGTGTCCTGCACAAACCGCCCGGTATAGTGCTGTCTGCTCACTCTTCGCTACCCGGTTGACATCTGCTCCGCGATCAACCAGCAGCTGCACTACTGCCGTGTGTCCTACGGATGCTGCCATGAACAGTGCTGTCTGCCCATAAGTATCTGTTGTGTTAATATCTGCTCCATAGTCGAGCAGTACTCGCACTACTTCCTTGTGCCCTAGAAACGCGGCATCGTAGAGTGCTGTCTGTCCACCATCTACTTCCGCGTTGACATCCGCTCCATGTTCGGCCAGCAGTTGTACTATTCTCTCATTCCCTGCGAAGGCTGCGTCGTATAAAGCTGTGTGGCCACCATTCTCTATTACTTTTATGTTAACATCTGCTCCATGTTTCAGGAGGAGTCGTACTACCGCCTCGTGGCCCAAGGAAGCTGCTATGTACAACGCTGTCCGGCCATTTGGGTCTTTCTTGTCCACTACTTTGTGGAGCCTAGGTCTCCAACTCTTTTTCCTAAGTATCGCTGCAACCCATGTGACAATCCCCAAATTACACATTGTATGTAACAGTGGGACAGATTCCCCCTCTAGTATCCGGTATGCTGTGTAGGTTGTCCACCAATTCTTTCGTAGATCAGAATGCTTTTGGAAGAAGGGCTTATCAAAGCTAAAGAGCTCAGATGCAAGTGTTGAGCAGCATCTTACGTGCTCAGGCCAATGAAACACAGCGTAGCTCAATAGAGGAGACCCTGGTACCTGGGATCCATCAGTAATGGAGAGACGCGCATTTTGTAGACTACTTTGCGAAACGCAGTCAAAGCAAGTCCGTGCCAGTTCCAGGTGTGCTCTTTCTGGTTTAATGCGAAACTCTTCCAGGACTGGGTTGCTTTCTACCTCTTCTCGCATCAAATAGTCTTTAGCCGACTGATGGACTAAACTCACTTCTTGCCCTTGTACTTTAAGGAAAAGTCCACACAGGGTAATCTCATCGAGAATTGCACGCTCCGCATTAATCAAAGTAGAAGAGGACTGGATGCTTACTGCAGCTGCAAGTTCTTGCAGTGACAGAGGGCGCAAGGCCATTGTAACCCAACGCAAGATTTTGGCACTGGTTTGTCTACGTCTACTATTGATCTGGAGCAACATGCGGCTATATATTGGAGAGAGACCCTTTGGAAGATCTTCAAGAGTCTCTAGCACTTCACTACATGTCATTTTCTGGGAAAGTTCATTCATAATAAATCCGACCCAGAGGAAAGTCCCTTCAGAGCGTTCAAGAAGTGTTTTATACACAGTTGCGCGAAACTCGTCGTTGAATCCTTTTATCCTCGACAGCTCTTCAACTCGAGCACTAATAAATCGTTCAATGTCGTTGGCCACACGCTCCTCGTTATCAGGCTCGAGCTTCACTTGCAAGCAACTTTGCAAACCTGGTATATTCCTGCTGATAATCGCCATCTTGAACATTATAGAAGCCGGCTGTGACATTTCCGCAGAAAGCAACTCAACAATCTTTGGGACTAGTACTCTCAAAGACTCTTCGTCGCATTCATCAAGACCGTCAAGCACACAAAATATTGGACCGAGATCAACATTTTGGATAACCCTTCTGAAAATTATCCAGAGAGTTTCCAGGGAGGATAATGTCTGCTGGGCCTTTGCTGGAGTCTCGAGGTGCGGCAATACGTGCTTTAGAAGATTTGGACGTTTCGCAATAATCTGGTACAATAATCCACGGAGGACGGCGACTGCAGTGTTGCGCTTCTCATCTTGATTACTGCAGAAGTAGAATATCAGCCCCGCTTGTTCCATGTTCTGCGTGACCTGCTCCAGGTCTTGCGTGAGGAAGATAGAAAGCATTGTTTTCCCCTTGCCAGGGTCGCCGGATATCCAGAGAAGGCGCGGAGTACCATATAACCATGACTGGTAGTTCTCATTCTGTCTAATCCATTCGCAAGTACCAGCGACCCTCGTACCTTTTGTGCTTATAAGGCTCTCTCGATCGACGTCAGGATCCGTGAGAAACAGAGCGTTTTGGCAGGCGCTGACACCTTGATTAAAAGGGTCTGCAGCGTTTACTCGTCAGTAATCACACTCAGCTGTAGCGCTATGATTGAGTCGCGAAAAGAACGCACTTTGATGGCCATTGGGGTCTGGCAAAGACAGACTGCCATAGTTCACGATTGCATAGGCCTGCGCGCCATCCCGCGCGGAAGTGCCGTTAATGGTGACTTGGTGAGGTGGTGAATCTCCAGGCATCGCCTTGCGATACGTGCTAACATTTATGGGAACAGTTTTGCCCTCTTGTAGCTGATAACCTAATTGAAAGTCAAAGTGAGGCTTTAGTATCAATGAGGATGCGATGGGGAAAAGCAAAGCCTTGCGATTGCTGAATCGCAAGTCCATTTTTAGCTACTGCACTGTGCCACCCAATATTCCACTAGCCCTCAGCCTCTTCAGCCTCCTCAGCTCCTCGCAGCCCAACAACAATATATTTAAGTATAACATTTCTAGATACGCTCATAAAATCTCCTTTGATTAAGACCTCTAATTTTAAATCCTATACACCATTTCAACTATGGCCGAAGCTCTCGGTGTCGCCTCCTCTGTCCTAGCCATCGTAACTGCAGCTATCCAGAGTGTCCAATTCCTCTATAAGACTATTGATGACATCAAGGGTGCCCCTGATGCTGTTAAAAACATTGGAGGTGATCTTAAAGCAGTAGAGCCTATCCTACGTCAACTAAATACAGCATTGACAAACGGCAACCCACAAGTCGTCTTAAGTGACGAGATCAAGTGCGCTGTAGAGAACTGCGATAGAGCATGTACAGCCTTTCAAACATTGCTGGCTCACTGGATGAGACACTCCACCCAGGAGAAGGCATTCTGGGTAGATAGATGGAGAGTAGGTCTATTTGGGCAAGACAGGATCAAGGCTTTCAACGGACGGCTTAATGATTGTAAGGCTACGCTTAGTATCGCGCTCTCAACGGCAACAATGTAAGTATCGCTGCCTAGCATGGCAATATGGTGGAACTTGGTTGTTGCAACTAACTAATGCATCTTTAAAGTATTACAACAACCAATCAAGAGTATATAATGAAAGATATGAAGGACATGATGCTGAAGAACAACGAAACTATCCTTCAGCAGGAAATTGCTCGGGCAGGTGGCCAAAGAACGGAAATTGAAAGCACTCTACAGCAAATTTCAGTCAGGGACAGCGCCCAACAAGACGAAGAGTCAGAACAGAGCAAACAGGATCTCTTACAAGAAATTCGGCAACAACAGGCCGCCAACGATGCGTTTCGGAAGACGTGTGAGGAAGCACTTTCGCGAACCGTCTACGAGCGTAGAGGGCTTAAAATCAAAGGGGTCAAGGCGACCAACCACAGTTCTGTCCTCACTGGATTTATTAACACTTCGGGGGAAGAGTCAAGGATTGATCAGGATATTTCGGACGTTGTGGCTGATAACTGGAGTGTTGCAGTTGCTGGGGTCGTCAAAAACTTCGACTTCAAGGATTTGCGCCCAACCAATCCTTCTAATTGAAAATCGATAAAGGCAGGGTAATTTCGTTCGGTACTCCAGGAAAGTCTCTCTCAGATGTGTTTACTGCATTGGGATTCAGATGTGCTTGAGCGTACTGAAAATTCCTCAAATGGAATCTTCTTGCTCGATCGAGTCGATCATGTACGTAACATACATAGGGGGTTCCTTCCAGGTCCAATGTGTATGCTGCTGGTTGATAGGCACAGAGGAGTAACTATATTTATATTGTTATTTCAACATTTCTAGTATATCTTCATCTAGCGATTTAAAATCTAGTTCAGGTTCACATTTTGTGTTCCTTTCTATTTAAATTATTAACTGTTACGTCTATTCGAGTTTATATGACGTCTGATTAGCACCCTTAATCTGTAGCTGTATAAAATTATTTACTTGGTTTATTTCATAATTTCTATTTGATTACTAAATGATTAGTCTATGATAATTAATATAAGGGCGATGTGAAAATGAAAAGCTACATCGAAGGGTATTTCATACGCTTGATACATTCCGTTAATAAAATTAGTAGATGTGGTTTACTCTTTGATTAACGGTAAATTGGATAATCTTTTGAAGAGAAAGAAGGTTTTGCATCTTGCTTTGTAACAATCCTCTCTTATCTTTTCAATTAAGTTACGTGCGAAATTAATCATTAGTAATATACATGTGTATATAAATATAAATAAGCGACATAGCTGCAACAAAGAACAACAAGTTCTCACAGTCTTTGATGGTCTAACGGTCATGATTTCCGCTTGTCATTTGACAATGCGCGGGAGATCGGGGTTCGACTCCCCGTCAGAGAGGAATATGCCTCCTTGAGTTCATGGCCCTGAATAGAAAATATTCAGTCGCTTCAAGGTTAAATTTTTTTCCTTTCCTTTTTTTCGATGTGGCTTTGTTTTGCTAGTTCGTTTGTATNAAAAAAATTGAGGTGATTGGCTATTCGCTTATGCGTCTAAAATTTTGGGGGTTTCTGACAGCTTTTTGCTGGCGCTCGGTAGAACGCATCATCGAGAACAGAGCAACTTTCTAGCTTCCTAGACCCAATCGAAAATTTTCATCAGGCAGTTAAACGTGTGAAGACAAACTTCTCAAGATAGAACTCAAAATCAAAGTCAGCATAGTCGAAAAACTTGACAATGCTGTCACGCCTCTTACAAGTAAGAGCAGACTGTCCTGCACACAATACAAGGATGACAAGAAACATTTTATAGGCTTAATGTTGATTTAACTAGACTACAAGTATGCCAGAAATGACTTGCCACTCGACATCAAATGCATATGCTTCGCTAATAATTTCTGGACTCCTTCCCCACAAAAATAGGACAAGAGGGATCCAGAATAGACTCCCCAAACACCTCTTGAACGCTTTTCTAATTTTAGCCACTAATAGTAGTTGTAGCCTCGGCGTCAAAACTTCCCCCTGCCTCACCAGCTCAAGCCCTGTTCACCATCTGTTCACCATTGCTCACCCTTTACTAACCTAATATTGCCGATAAAGTAGGCCCCTCACCTTTCCGCGTGACAGCCTTTGATAGGACTAGTAACAGCGGTATCACGCGTCGGTACCAACGCAAAGGAAATCCGTTTCTATTCGGAAAAGTGAGCAGGGCTGCTACTACATAAAAAATATTAGGCGAGGGAGATCTCTATAAGCACGACGCCGAACTCTCTCCTGCATCGATCTGCTCTAGTGCACAACAGAACAAGGCCCTAGTTGCTGAAGTAATTACAGCTTCGTAGAGCTCTCACTCGGGTGCATTGGGTAACCTCTCAATAACATATTTCCCCCTCGCTACACTCATGATTGGGACTCCGGGAACCTTCCTTACTTCTAAGTGTCAGTATCATTCTTCCAAAAACGTTTGAACCGAGTAGATTTTGCTTACTCCTCTGTTTAAGCTCGCGATCGTTCGTCGCTACGATGTATATCCTATGTTTTATAATCCGATCCATGATACATTGGTCTACATACGTGCCACGATGATCGCACGATATTTGCTCCCATCTTGGATCCTTAGCTATCATAAGGGCGATCCTATATCGGGGACCCAACTTTTCGAGCTCTGCAAGCGTGCAGGATGTGATGATGGGTATACACTTCGCATATAGCACGTCCATCATTGATTCGAGTAGAGGAAGCTTGTGCTTGACTGTGTGCGAGAGGAAATTCGTCTTTTGCAATATTAGTTATGCTCATTGAAATAATTTCAATCGTCGGGGCAATGGCAACAGTAAATAGAATAGAATAGTCTCAGACTAGAACTAGTAGATATTGAATTACTTACATCAACGAGGACAGAATATGGAGGAACCAGAGCAGTGTTGTACTGGAAGAAGAGAGAAGAGGCAGCTTGGGGAATCTGGCGAACAACTTGCGTGCTTTGGCTGGCTTCCTTCTTCTTTCTTTCGGACTCATCCTCTTGGTTCTTCTTCAGTCGCGCATCGCGTGAGCCGATTATACGTTTGACTGCCCCGAACTTGCGGGTCTTCCTTGCTTTGGTCATGTCGTAAAGTTGTCGTCGATGGGCTATCGAAAATTACCGAGAAGAACGATTGCGATCGTCTCTGGTTGTGGTTGATCGTGCGCAAATATGTAGTGATTGCTTGTTTGACGTGGTTAAGTACAAAGTTGGAAGTCGGGCAGGGTTTTCAGACCTCGGTGTGGTTGGTGCCTTTTGTTGTAGCCTCAGGTATTTGATACACTCACGTGACAAGCCATGGCAAAAGCCATATGAAGTCATAGAGTCGGACTCGGGGCAATTATCATACCTGTGAGACATTTTCACATGATACGTACGTTTACAGGTGCGTATATGATATGGGAGTATTTCCCCAGCTGTAGCTGTTATTAGCTAGTTGTTTTTGATAGTTGAAATTCATACTGTTCGCGTACGTACCAATGATAACAGTAGCCGTAGCCTGTTCAACACCTTTCAAGCCGCAAGGCACCAACAGACGAAATTAATGAATTAATTTTATTGGTGGACATCTACCTACTAGCTTCTATTATCACGTGAGGGATATAAATTTCTATCTAAGGATAAGGTATTAAAGATCCTAGCTTGTGCCAATATCTTTGCTGATCTTTTCGTCTTACCGAGAGCAGATTCTGACTCTTTGCCTTATGCCAGATATAACTTATAGATTTTGGGGGAGTGGATAATCCATAGGACTCATTTATACATTAATAAAATGCTTCACATTGTTTGATCATCACTATTTAGTCTTATCTGTTTATTCTAGCGGGTGAGCCCTTGATCCGATCTATAAGATCTAGACCTTCTTTTCCATATAAGGCAGGCAAGCCTCATAAATCTCCTTATAACCAGGGTACTTGATATTCCTCTGGAATACCCCCTCATCCACCACCCTCGCAGACTGGAGGGACCCAGCAATGAAGAAGTCAGTGTAGCTCGGCCTGGCGCCCAGCACAAACGGCCCGTCCGCCTTGTGCGTCAGCATTAGCTCGCCGACGGTGCGTATACCGTCGCCAATCGCGTTCCAGGCCTGATCCTCTTTCTCCAGGTCGAGCAGGTCCTCGAGCCGGTGCCCGAGTAAGGCCTCGCACGTGCGCCGGAAGTACTCCTGCGAGCGCGGCGACAGGATGTTTATCTCACGCGGCATCACCGACGTTCTGAAGACCCTGCCGACTACAGCGCGTGCTTTAGTCTCGATCTCGAGGCCCAACTCCGACGTCAGCGGCACTGGCGGGTCTGGGTAGGTCGACTCGAGGAACTGCGAGATGGGGACTGAGTCCATCATGTACGTGTTGGTCGGCACGTGGTGGATAGCAGGGACTGTGTATTTGTTTTTATTTCCCGAAGCGGATTCGCCGGGGACCAGGCCGCTAGGGAATTTCCGGTCAGAAGACTTCTTCACGCACGATCTGAGGGCTTTGAGGCTATGCATTGGGATATAAAAAGGAAGAAAGGGGGATGCAAGACGGTTGGAGGAGAAAAACAAAAAGTAAACGAAGGCGAATATAACTCACAGCCCTTTCAGCGTGGGCTCAATATCCGGGAATTCGAGGAAGATGGTCTTGTAAGGGATATGCTTATAGTTAAGCATAAGGCGGATACGCCAGACAATGGGAGAGAAGCAGACGTTCTTGGTGCAGGCTAAGTCGTACAAAACAATCTCGGGCTCGGTTTGAGCGGCCATGCTGTGTTACGCTCTAATGAAGACTTAATTAAGGAGCTAAAGTGCAGTTGTAAAAATATCCAATGGGTCAATCTATGAGTGGAAGTCGTGCAAAGGATTGAGAGAGTGTTGGGAAGCTGGCCTATTTAGGCAGAAGTTTATACCTTCACTTTTGCCGGTACCGGTTGTTGCACGGACCACTTTCTTGTATAATGTACTGAACTGCCCTATAATTATAGCAATCTTTAGGCATAAGACAGCCTGTAATTATAGTAACTATTAGGCTTTCAACGTCCCTATAAACCTAGATTACGCCAACCGCCTCCTAACCTCATTAAGATCAATTATAAAAATTTAACTTATTATATTCTACCAAGTAATAATTATTAAAAGTACTTTTAAGCTTAATGAATTCTAATATATATTATTATACAGTATGAGACGCTTGAAAATTCAGTAAAATTCAGTTTAATCAGATTATTGTTGCCTGAAAAATAACCGGTACCGGCGAAAGTGAGTGTATTTAAATCTTCCACTAGTTTATGTAAAAGTAAATATCATACATTGGTTAATCTCAGTTTATCTTAAGATATTACAGATGATTCTGTGTGAATGAACAAGGAGGAGTTATGATGATCTTTCATTCAGGAGGAAAAGGTGATTTATTCTCACTTTTGTAATTGACATCAAGAATATGTTTTTAACGTTCAAAAAGACGAAAATGTGGTCGATCTAACTAAATAATAAATTTAGAGATGAGACATATTCAGGCACAAGCTTGAAATACTCATCAGCCTTGAACTTCAATGAACAGGGACCCATTCATTGCATTTCCTAAGTGATATGATATTGCTATACGCTATTCATAGTGTTTGGTAACGCCATCAACGTTAACCATGTTATATCTAGTCATATTATAATAGTATTGAATCCAGTTCTTCATCCATGTTCATATTTGCTCAATAAAACTGAAATTTGGAAAATATCTTGGAACGATACGTGGGATATTTATTTTATAAATTTATAAGCCATATCTTTTGAGCAATACAGTATATTAGAATATTATCTTAAATAAATTATCCCGAGCTAGGCATTAACATTTCCCACTTTTACAGTTTATTAGGTCTGGCCATGTACGACGCCATGCAGTACACTTGCGGTAGTTTGATAGAAGACCCAACCCGTTTATGCCTTGGACTTGCATGTGGCGGACTGTGTAGCGATGCACGGAGAAGGGAGCGGGAGTCACCAAAGCTTCTTTCTCTAGCGATAAGACCCTGGCTCTCTATTCGCACCCCTACCCCCGGACGCACCGCGCTCTGGAACTTCCTCGACGCGGCGTGGTGGTCGTGTAGAGATCACTGGGCAGCTTATCGCAGTTCGATCTTAATTAAAATCTCCAAGCTAAGGCTGCGCAGGATCATGAAAGGTTCAGGATATGAGTTGGGTCTAGCAAATCTACAGGAGATATAGTAGTCGGCCACCATTTTCAATTGCTTAAATGCATAATACAAAATTTCGCTACTCGTTCTAGCAGATCAATCAAGTGAGCTCTTTCTCTAATGAGATGCGGTTCTCTTGGATAAGTTACCATCTCGCAAGGCACACCACATGCTTGACATGCCCTCTGAAAACCAATTGCCTGGCCTACTGGTATTCTTTTGTCTTCTTGGCCATGAAGAATAAGTACAGAAGGCACGGTCTCCGATGTACCATGTGCTCGAAACCTTTTGATGGCGCTAGCATTTTCAGCAATAGAATTATCCCTTTTTGAATCCCAAGGCCATCCACCAACAAGTTCGGCTTCGAAATATGGGTGATCACTTGTCAGTGCGAGCATATCAAGATCCGTGGCTCCTGCTCCACATATGGCGCCTCTGATCTTCCAGTCGTCGACTTTCGCTTCCAAGTTTCGTCTTGTTGCCAGAAGGTAGGACAGTATTCCTCCTTGGCTCCAACCACCGACGACGATCCTTTCTGGATCTAGCAAACCGCGTTTAATTCCTTCATCCACAAGAGAAATAACGTCATCGTAGTCAACAGTGCCTACACCACCACGGGCATGTGCAGCGAAGCTTTCTCCACGAGAGCTTCCTCCCCGATAATTTGGTGCAAGTATGGCGAAATGATGTGAGGTATTTGGGGAATCTCCAGTTTGTGGCTGAGAAAGAGATAGGATAAGTGCTTCCCAAAGCATGTAAGATGAATTAGAATTAAAAGAGAAGGTTACCCGATCATATGGACCGCCGTGTATGAAGATGCAAGTGGGTAATTTCCTGGAAGGCGATTCAAAAGGAGCAATAAACAGTGCGTCTAAATCCGTGGTGTTATCTTGGGATTTGCATCTGATGACTTGAGAATGGATTTTAAGGTTTAATGAATTCGATAAATCCTGATTGTGATAGCTTATTTGTGTAAGGCTATTCACAGGCAATGGAATATTGGTCAGAGAGTAGGTTTCTCTCGCATTGTCGTCCGTGTTTCCATTAATAGTGACTGCAATATCGTTAGCCCTTACGATACTGTAAATGTCATTGGTATCGTCAATATATGAATCGAGTTGTACTGTAAAAAGCTCTTGTGGATCGAGGGTTTTGCTTTTCGCAAGTGCTAGAACATATCCTCCCTCAGCAAGAGCTCTCACATCCCAAGCACTGATCTCTTCTTCTGCAGAATATATAACTCCCTCAGCTTGATTCAGAACACTCAAAATATGGATTTCATCTGACAATCCCGACTGAACCTTTCCAAAGACAAGCCCATTAGCAGATCGAAGTTCTGCAACACAATCAATTTCTCCATGAGAATATCTCGACCACGCCCAGGCTCCGCGTTGCTGATAAAGATGATATACCGCCCTTGAAGAATTGACAAACTCCGGGTTCGCTCCTGATGTAAAAAAAATCCTATTATCATTTGCCCAAACAAGGCTCTTGCTCAATATTGGGCCTGGGAAATGAGAGACGAAATGCAATGAAGTTGTGGAATGTTTATAAATCGGAATTATCTCAAATTGGGTGCCGGACTGGTATGTAGAACCAAGCTCTGGAGTTTTGTAGATACCAAGTAACAGCTGGGACGCATCAGGAGACCATGCTAGTGTTTCAGTTTGCACGTCCTTATCGTATAATCTTTTTATCTCGCAGCTCTTTAGATTTAATAGATATGGGCGTGTGAATTTCCAGTCCCCAAACACTTCAGCATCATCTCTGGATTTTTCAGCACAATCTTCTGCACGATGCTTCTCATCTGCGCTCAAAAAAGCAATAGACTTGCTATTGGGACTCCAGTAGAACTCGCTGATGTTGTGGGTGCCGCCAAACTTGCGTGGTTGTGATTTGCTGACAGGAAAAGGTTCTTCGAGTATATAAATATGATAGCTTTCACAAACATCTCTGTTGGACAAAAAGGCAAGGGATCTTCCATCAGGAGACCACCGAGGGAAAAAGTCATGATGTTGACCAGAGGTAAGCTGGTAATAGGACCCTGGGTCACCAGTGAGGGCTACCCATAAAGAAGAGACTCTATGTCCAGGACTGTGCCCAAAGGATTTCACGGTATAGATGATCTTCGTCCCGGATGGTGAGATGGAAATCTCGTCGATGACCAAGCTATCGACTAGTTTCTCGATGAGCGGCTTTTTCTGAAGAAGCGTCATTGACCAACATATATTTTCAGTATGGCATATAAGATCATTACTCGGAAACGAAGCTGTAATAAATGTGAAGAAGAAATGGGATACGATAAATCATAGACAACTGCGAAAGGCCGTGATCCCAACCGTGGCCAGTGCGACGCTAAAAACGCCACGTTTTAAGGCATCTAAGCACTGCGCTCCGCTTTACATATTAACACAGGGAGCCTTTTTATAGTCTTTGAATTTTACAAGAACAAGGCTCCTTCTAAACGCTCAAAAAGCTATAATGCCCCAGCGCTAGAAAATCTCAAAGAATCTCCTAACTACAGGCTAACTAAAAAGTCCGTAACTGTCCTAGAACCCTACTAAGTAAATAACTACAGCAGACTATACAAGACGCTATAATTAACCACAGGAAATAAAATAGAGAAAGTTTATAGTAATCTTATAAAAAGAATAGTAGATAGACGAAAAAGCTATTATATTAATGTGTAAAAAGCTTNAAAAAGAGCAAAAGAAGAACAGATATTCTTTATTTACTTTACATTATTGCCTATTTCTTACGACCGGAAGATGAGGTTGTCTATACTGATAGCAAGAGCCGTAAGATTTCAGCGAAGACATAGCATAACGAGAAGTATAATGTCTTCAGCGAGCCTCATAAAAAGCAGGCACAGGATATGGCTCTCACAGGTGGAATGGAGAAGAATGAAGCCGCATCTAGCTGGCAGAGGTGTGACCTGTTTGTCGATGTATATAATTCAAGTTCAAAATCAATTTCACCATCTATGAAAGTTCTAAATGATTCATTAGTCGATAGGTCTTTCCCCAATGCCTCCGTAGTTGTTGGTTTGGATCCCTTGGACTATCACACATAGCAAAGGTTAGGTACCACATCAATGCTTCGCAGAAGGTGCAACACTGCAAACTTCTTATTTCACAAGCCACTCAAGTTTCTTTTGGGTTGGAATATCACGTTTCCATTCTACTGATATTCATGTTTCCTCATTTGGCAGAATGAAAGCTGTTGATTTACATACAGATAGGGAAAGTCGCAGCTTTAACCTCCTTCGTCTCGCCGAGCGAGTTTCCTGCATGTAACCCCACTTGTCTCTTATATTTACTCATACTCCCCTCTTTTTTCCTTCCCACCTCCCTTCATGGTCTGTAATTGAACCGTATTTTTCCATCCAATATATTGCAACATAATCCATTGAGACAATGGTGGTCTTTAACAAATAATTCTTTTTTCTTATTTAAAACAACCTGGAGTCACTAGGGCTTTCGCTCTGTCCACAAGATTCAAAAATTGCTGTTGCTCTACCACTAAAAACATGTATTCGGACGAGGATGGCATTGCTACGAAGCAGTCGCAGGCTACATATGATTCTCGTGTGCGAATGCTGCTATTGACCACCTCACTTTTATCATGGCTGGGTTTTAGCGCCGCGATCTTGAACGGAGAATATGTCAGGGAAAATATATACTTTATACCCCCTCTGGAGCTATCTGGTTTGTTACACTGTAGCAAAGTTCTCTGGGTAAGCTGCACGGATGAGACACAAAATACACCACTTCCTATGTTATGGGACTGACCTGATACGTAGCCTCTCCTCTGCATCCATTGTACTGGCCTTCATTGGAAAAATGATCCTATTAGGATCTATGCCGCTGGCCTTAGGGGCTCATTATTATCTATCCTTGTCGTCTCTTCCAAACTTCTTGCGGCAGATTTGCACAATGAAGAGTCCTCACCTGCTGTGTCGCTAGCTTCGTTGCAACTGTGTGCGGCAGTCTCCTTGGCTATCACTTATGTTCTCATTCCTCGGCGGCCGGATCTCTTCACGCCAGACGGGAAGTTAGTAGACCTTGAAAGAAGCTCCTCAGCTCTTGGACGATATTCTATGAACTGGTGCACAGCTGCGCTTGCCCTTGCTGGATGTCACGCTCCGCTTGACGAACTTCCTGTTCTCGATTACCTAACAAGATCGAAGACCCAACCTTTGCTTGTCATGACATCTCCCAAGGTTACTTTGTGGAATCGTATCCTCGCCGAACGCTATCTTGGATTCGCTAAACAATGGACTCTCATGTTTGTGCGATCAATAATTACCTTCGGTCCACCTTATTGTGTGATGAAATTGCTCAAAACCTTAGAAGATAACCAAGGTCGAACAAACGATGCTTGGATCTGGTTAATTGGTATTGGAGTATTTTCTGTATGTCAAACCATAGTCAATCATCACTTGATATGGATCCAGTGGTCGGAAATGGGAATTCCAGTTCGAGCACAATTGATCATGGCAATTTATCAGAAAGCGTTAAGGAGGAAGGATTCCAAAGATCAAAGAAAGATCTCCAATTCCAAGGTAGCTTCTAATACACCGGAACCGATCAATCTCATCTCATCAGACACAATGTCCTTCAGCAAGTTTACTGCTGTTAACTACATTCTTCCGTCATCATTTGTCAGATTCTTTTTCGCCATATTATTTCTCGTGAAACTCCTTGGATGGAAGAGCAGTCTTGTTGGGATGACAGTCACTGTTCTGTGTGTACCTATACATACATTCGTTATCAAGCAACAGCGTACTTCACAGAAAAATCTCACATTAGCACGCGACAAGAAGACAAAAGTGCTTACAGAAGCTCTGCATGCTCTTCGGCAGATTAAATTCTCAGCCTTAGAAGCTCAATGGGATGAATACATCGAGATATTTCGTCAAGAAGAGATCAAGCATTTGCGATGGAGCTCTACAGCGAGTAACATAAAATCGGTCTGGCGTATCACAGCTCCATTCCTTGTTGCTGCAGCCTTAATCTGCACCTACGCATATCTTCAGGGGAATATCACTCCCTCTATTATATTTCCAATGATCGAGGTGCTACCTCATCTCCAAGAAACACTGGGTTTTGTTCCAGTTGTCTTCCAGGATTATTTCGGCGCTAGGTCGAATTCTCATCGCATAGATGAATTTTTGAGACAACCAGAACAGAGGCACATTCTTGGTCCCAGCCCATCCGGTCACGTTACATTCCAAAATGCTTCCATTACCTGGCCATCTGATGAAGTTGAGGATGAAGGCGATGAAGATGAGCGAAGCACTTCATCCTATCGGTTCTCGCTTGAGGGTATCAATCTTGATTTCCCTGTTGGAGAATTAAGTATTATTTACGGGAAAACAGGTTCAGGAAAGAGCTTATTGCTCGCTTCCGTAATCGGAGAGGTTGAACTTCTCCGTGGTCGTATTGATGCTCCATCAATAACTGAAGGGTATCCGGTCGCATTTGTTTCCCAGACTCCATGGCTTCAAAATGCCACAGTCAAAGATAACATACTCTTTGGTAATGTTTTTGACAAGGAGAGATATGAGAAAGTTCTAGCTGCCTGCGCACTTCAAGTTGACCTGGCAGCACTTGCCAAAGGAGATGAGACTCTGATTGGTCTACGAGGCGTTAAGCTTAGTGGAGGTCAGCGTGCTAGACTCGCATTCGGTAGAGCTCTGTACTCCAATGCTCAACTATTGGTTCTAGACGATATTTTCTCGGCTCTAGACTCTCACGTCTCTAGAGACATCTTCAACGCACTTACCGGCGAACTTGGCAAGAGTCGTACACGGATTCTCGTTACACATCAGGTCTCACTATGCTTGCCAAAGACAAAATATATTGTTCATGTTAGGAATAATACCATAAGTTATGCGGGTAGTACAGACTCTATGGGAAAAGCCATAGATGTCATGAAAACAGAAGTATCTATTGGACCCAAGCCTCCACCGGAAGAGGAATCAAACCCAGAAAAGAGCGAGAAGATACCTAAAAATAGACCTGTTGTTAAGAAGGCCAAAAGATCTAATGCGCGGACTGATTTGAAAATATACGGGAGTTATTTTTCTGCAGCGGGTGGTCTTGGTTTTACTCTCATATATATTCTAGGTTTAGTCACTAAACAACTGTTGAATGCACTGACGAGATGGCTTCTAGGCCGCATTAATTCAACACGCCGCAAAGAGATCATTGATCAATCAAAGACCCCTCCATTCATCGCTAATTGGGGCAGTGGGTTGCAGCAATATCTTTATTTATACCTCTGGAGCTCGTTGCTGGCCATCACATTAGAGCTTCTTTTCAGTCTATATACCTTCTCCGGATCGATTCGTGCGTCAAAGATTCTGTTCCGAAAAATGACTTTCAAGGTCCTCCGCATGCCCATTCTCTGGCTTGATACTACGCCCATCGGTGAAATGCTAAAAAGGTTCACCATAGACACTAGAGTGATTGATGACTTGGTGCTCGCTACTATGTCTGAGTTTGCTGATTGTTTGATTCAACTATTGACTATTGTTGGTGTTGGGTAAGGTTTTTAGCCATATAGAATCCAATATTAAGTCACTGACTCTCTTCAAGCTTATATACGTCTATGTACACGAGTTTCCTGACTGTAGTGCTCCTCGCATGGTGTGCACAAGTCAGTAGAGGCTACATTAAAGCTCGATCAATGGTGAAACGCGCCGATGCAGCACCTACTGCTGATATTCTTGAGCATTTTACTTCATCTGTGGCTGGAGTCTCAACAATTAGGGCCTTTGGTGCTGTTGACAGATCTATCGAACAAATGCACCGACATCTTGATAGACTTTCAACAGCCAAGCGACACTTTTGGATCTTCAATCGTTGGCTTGGCCTTCAAATGTCTTTTATTGGTGTTTTGTTCTCATTTAGCACAGGTGTAATTCTCTTGTCATCTGAGTCAATTGTTGACCCTTCTTTATTCGGGTTTTGTCTCACATTTTCGATGGGATTTTCCCGGGCTATTTTCAAGGCTATCAACAACTTTGGAATTCTTGAGACCTGCATGGATGCTGCTGGAGAAGTGATCGGGTTGACAGAGCTTGAGATTGAAGACCAGGGTGGTAATCAAGTCTCGGAGGATTGGCCACCGCATGGAAAGGTTGAGGTCAAAGAACTCAAACTCACCTATTCGGCTGGTCTTCCTCTGGTACTGAAAGGTGTTTCTTTTACCGTTGAAGCTGGTCAGAGGATTGGCATTGTAGGTCGTACTGGCGCTGGGAAGTCATCGTTGGCTTTATCCCTACTGCGCTTACTCGAGCCTCGGGATGGTTCCATCCATATCGATGGCATTGACATCTCTACGATCAAGCTCAAGTCCCTTCGATCCAGGATTGTGTTCATTCCACAAGATCCCGTTTTATTCTCCGGGACAGTCCGATCCAATCTCGATTACTTCAAGCAAGTCGAGGAGGACAAACTCAACGAAGCTTTAAGGCGTGTAAAGCTCCTAGCAGAGGAAGGCGATCATAAATCAGGTCTATTTAGTCTCGATTCTCTCATCAGTGCTGGAGGAGCAAATATGTCTCAAGGGCAAAGGCAACTGCTCTGCCTTGCACTGGTCTTAATCAAGAATCCAAAGATCATTATTTTAGATGAGGCAACATCAGCCGTTGACAACAAGACGGACTTGATAATTCAAGATACTATTAGAACTGAGTTCAGTAAGACATTAATTGTCGTGGCTCATAGATTGAGGACTATTGCGTCATTTGATCAGGTCATGGTAATAAGTGATGGGGAGGTCGCTGAGTTTGGAAAGCCAGCAGAGCTTTTGAGACAAAAAGGCTTGTTCTATAATCTTATTCAAGATAGCCAAGATAAGGACTTCTTGATGAGAACAATACAAGCGAAAATTTCTTGAGGCATTGGGCATATGTTCTTGGAACAAGTAGATTTGGAGCAGAAAAGGGTATCTTGGAGATACATCATATTTATGGAATGAAAGAGATCTATCAAATTCAAACCGTCAATGTCGAATATTAAATGCTGGGACTTTTACTACTTTGTCCTATATTTAATAATATTTTGACTATGTTCGGTGCTGTTTACTCATCGAGCAGCTATTTCTTTCTAGGATATTCGTCAACCCACTCCTTAATCTGCTTGACCACCTGTTTAATCACAGCTGCACAACCAGGATTAACAGCACCGTTTTCAGTGACAAGGTCACTGGTATGATATCCGCCAGGCACATCGAGTACCGGCTGCGCTGGTGTAGATCGCTTAGGACCACCCGGTCGTAAGGGAGAGACTACTTGACTGGATCTCCATGGGTCGTTTGTCCCTGAAACGAAGATGAGGCGAGTCGACTCCTCAAATCCAAACCAACCACCGGTGTAAGCGTTGGTAGTATCATACGTTGCACCGGCGTTAAGACCATAGGTATGGCCATTCTCCTCGGGGAACCACATAGCACACTGCCTTGTCCAGTATTGATTCTGAATTAATCTGGAGACGATTGACTCTTGTCCAGCAGGTGCTCCATTTTGCCACCTGGAAAGAAAAGCACAGTTAGATAACAGAAATCTAGAAATTGAAGGGGACAAGTACCATCCGAATCCCGCGCATAAAAACCAGTCCCATTGTCGGTCATAGGCGTTACCGACACTGACGTCGGAATAAGTAGGTAAGGACGCGTTATATGTGTTGAGGCATTCTACATTGTATGTGCCAGCGAATTCTGGATAGCCTGCAGAGAAAAGTGACATTCAGCAAAGACGTCAAAATAGGAGAAATGTATAAAAGCCCAGGGCTGTAAAATCATCCTCGTTTAAATGCAGTTCGGGAAACATACCAAATGATTCACAATAGCCCGGGAGGAGTTCATTCTTGATCCAGTTTGCATATCCCGTGAGTGCTGTTTCTAGACCCACTCCGGCGGCTCCTGGGAGCTTGGTGTGGGTGCTATTAGTGCCTGCGATACCCTCAACATAATCACAAAAAGTGAAGAAGCCACCGTTTTCGTAGAATTGATTGCCTTGCCACTGGTAAGGCCCGTTGACAATCGTCCTATAAGAGGTGTTATTACATATCCTACAAGTAGCAGGCCTCGCCAACTTACTCCATGAAATCATCGTAGTGTTCCAAGCCCTCCAGGCCAAATAGCTCCTTCATTGCGGTCTGTTCTTTCACTGAACCAGACTCTCCAATACTGTCAAGGTGCTTAACGACCAGGGCGAGATCTGTGCTGCAATTTTTGGGCATGTGCTCCGTTTCTGGAAGGAAATAGGACCAGTAGTTACCGATTGTTTCGACAACTGCTGAGCTGGCATAGTATGCCCACATAACTGAAGGTTTGGTGGTTGCCTCCGTCCAGGCAGTCAGCGCTCCTGAGTATGAGCCTCCCACAAGCACCCATGGTGCCTTATTAGCATTACTTGCGCCGGACAGGTCAAATGGCAACTTGGCGTTCAAGGCAAAATGGTTCAGGTCTGCAATCGAGTTCTTCAACGTTAAATATTGCAAATTCTCGGTTGTCAACTCTGTGAATGGAGAAGAAAACCCCCAGTATCTGTGCTCAAGGACAACGACGGCTGCGCCGATTTCCTGTGCGATGACGCCCGTGGTTCTAGCTGTGGTTGCATAGCTGCACACGTATATTCAGTAAATAGTCTATGAATCAAGATGTGGAACTGACTCTGAATAACCGATGATAGCAATTTCTCCCGGTGTAAAGAAAACCTGCAACGGAAGGGAGTCAGCATATCTGAAGTTTCCATTGAGTTTGGTGCTACGGACAACTGGGCTTCCTGGGCCCTTGTAGAATTCAGTCGAATAATAGTAGAACTGACTGAATGTCCCCAGAGACGGATTCGCATGGTCAATCAGCTGCTCAAAAGTGGCATTCAGGACCGTAGCGGCAGTGGTCGTAGCATCTCCCGGCGGAGCAGCTCGGAACTGTGCACTGCGGAAGTTCGGGGCCTGTTCGCGGGTCATGGCCAGGGCGACATTTGGCAAGACACCGCACGCAAGCGCAAACAGCGCAGCAATTGGTGTGCTGGAGAGCTTCATGGCGACAAATGTTTGAAGGCGAAAAGCAATCAATTGAGACTGCCCAAGGACGTCCTTTTTGTAAAGCCACGGGAAAGCAATTGGCAATTGAATTGCGCGATGGGCGGATTCTTTCTACAATAAATATATGCGATCACCTTCCAAATACAGTAACTTAGGCCTCAGAGGTACAGTACTGTCAGATAAAAGGTGGGCCCCGTTAGGACCATGTCTACCTGCCTATTAAGGTCCGGCACCTGCTTACATTCTCATTTCCACTTTGGTAGCCCCTCTATTCTTGCCTCTAATCTACAATTAATGGCCGGTATTTCATGCATTCGAGACTGGGGGATCTTAGGCAGCATCAACTGTCAGATTTGATAGCTTTATGTAGCTTTATCTGCTCATCGGTTAGGAAGGCCTGTGCTAAGAGGTTGCCCCTTAAAATGTTGCTGCTCCAATTTGAATCCTGGTCTATCCATCTTCCAGGTCCCTGACCCAAATTAATTAATAACTATCCGATGTGAAGAAAGCGGGGTCTAGGTTCCGTTCCTGAAAGACGGCGGCCAATCACAATATCAACAGAATAGGGATGTTCATATATAGCACAAGACAGTCGTACAGTATTTCCCCAAATTCCAACTACCCAACTTCCGCTACAGAGGTCCCGCGGCTCTGTTTAAGCTTGAGAATCAGCTTGTAGGTTATGTCAATAGTTATCTATCGTACATTTTTGTGAACAATAACTATACCTTCCCGGTGGCAAGCTACTTAATGACAAAAGGATACTTGCTTAGTGAGATATTGGAACATTTGGCGCGCTGTTTTCTACAGTGGTAGTGATCATCCTCCCCCCTTGATAATTACGGTCGCGTTCGTTTGTACACTGTCCAGAACATCCTGATTGGCATTAATTGTGCCGCCCATTCATCGCTGGACCAATCAGGAGCACGAGGCACTACAGAAGTGCTTCTTGCATGAAATAGTGCACGGTGTGCATAGGGCTAACTCTGCCAGGGCGAGGCCAACGGGTACCGTACAGTAGAATACATGATGATTCGCTGTACTCCGTACTACTTTTCAGATGTGTTTAAAGCTTATACTCGAGAGGATAATGTCACTTTTAGATCATATTATTAATACAGTATTTGCTACTGTATCACGATGTGATGCGACCATAAAAACCTCACCCGGTGTTTCCGAAACATGAGCCAGTCTAAATGGGGCAGGTTCTGCTAGTGCCTCCCCGCGATGCCGAGACTCCAAGATACCACTATGGCGTCTTGTCCCGGCTTGGCCATTCGGCTTATTAGTAATCGGTGCTTCACTGATCACCTCTAGAGTGACCTCCTAGCAAACTTAACAACAGTGCAATTTTGCGTAATAATATTTTGGCAGATAATTAACCGTTTTAATATAATCTTTTGAAGGGAATACGATGACNAAAAGTGGACGGGTCAAGGATCAAGAACGAACAGCGAGAGACGAAAGAAGCTACGGCAGATCGAAAAAAAAGCACGGCGAAGAGGGTGGAAGTGCGCATTCGGAGGGTAAATATATAGTTCGAAAGGACGACTGAGTGTTTTGGAGGGTGATGATAGTAGCTGAGGAGAGTTGCGAGCGACGATGGTCTAGGGGAAGATAGGAGGGTTTAGAATATAAATTATTTAAGTGATATTTAATATTTTAGTATTTCAGAAATCCAAATCCAAACTCAAATCAATTAATTTTTACTAAACAGTACTAATTTCCAAACCCTATTCCAAGTTGAAGTTCTTTAAACAACATAATTATCAACTTGAACAATACGTCTATCCCGATAAATACAAGGACCCTTTACAGCCTCCCCCCCTGAATAAATGTATATGGCCTGTGCAGTGGCAACATAGAAATCAACACTTTTTATATGTTGCCACCGCAAAGACCATTTACATTTATTCAGGGGGGGTGCTGTATCTCTCTACAGAAGCTCAGGTAGTCAAGGCTAGATTATGTTACATCGTTCTATGATGAGCGTTCCATAGGTGATTGCGATCCTGCTAGAATCTCCTCCACCCCTGCAAATTTCAGCTCTTCCAAAGTCTCCTTCCAAAGCTGATCCATCGTTCGCTGGCCTTCTGAAGTGACCATCAGAGCGTGAAAACTAGATATAGTCAGTTACGCAAGGTCAAGGCGGTAGCATTAGCATGCTGATAGTGCTATCCTGCATGCTGAAGGTCTCACTCACGGGTAGATATCTCCATTGATTATGAAGCATCCATGGCTCTCTTTTCCTCTAACAACGCCCCCATTAACATAAAGCCAGGCAGCTTGTTTTGGTGTATGAGCTGCTAGCACCTTGAGAACTCCAACAACTATCCTCATAAAAGGAGAAGCATTGCGATCTAGCTTCGAGCTTCCACCTGTGACGGCAGGGCCGACAGCATTCACCACCACATCGTTAGCGCTAACAGATGCCGAGATTTTTACCATGAGCATTAGGACCAACATCTTAGACAAGGAATATTGCCTTGGCCCGTCGAATACCTTGCGGTCGTCAAGCGATGGTATGAGCGGTACACTGCTCTGGTTAGGGAAATCTGCTCTCAGTGCGAGGGTAGAGGACACCAGAGTCAGCCGGCCTGGAGCATGAGCAGGGCTCTTTGACTTCAGCATAGGGAGCAGGAGAATTGCTAGCAAGGTGGTTGACAAGCAGTTCACCTGGAATGTTTCCTCGTGCCCCGTTGACCTGTTAACCACGAAATCCACATTAAATATCGCAGCGTTGAGGATGACGATGTCGAGACGAGACAGATTGCTGCAACGCTGCGTAAAGGTCTGTATCGACTCGTATGAAGCCATGTCCAGTGTCCAGGCTTCCACCTTTGCCTGTGGATGAGCCTTGCGAAGCGAGGAGGCGGCGACCTCGCCTTTCTCTACATTTCGGACCCCAAGTATAATGTGTGAGAGGTTCAATCCGAGGAGGACGCGAGCGCATTCTAGACCAATGCCGCCGTTGCTACCAGTAATTAATGCAGTGCTGCCAGCGAGAGATGTAGATGGTGGTGGGGGTTTGGGTTTCGTCCAGATCTGAGTCCGCAGAAAATATTTGAGATCGGAGTCTCGGATCGGGGGTAGAGAATCAGATTTCATTATAAGCAGCAGGCGATGAGCTTAGTGATACCGTTCTAAGGTGTGCTGATATTCTGGAGCTGTTTAGAATATGAAGAACCAAAACAAGCTACCGCACTGTAAGTTGCGTATAATTAGCTAGCTTTGTGTTCTCCGGTTTAATTCCTTCGGCTTTTCAAGGAGAATAATTGAAATATGTATCAGTCTACGAAATACTTGGGGCGATTGTAGAGTTATATACATTCCTGGTGTCACATTTTGGCTGGTGGCTGGTAGTTCTCTAGCCCGACATCGCTGAAAGAAAGGAGACAGATATCTCGGCATTTAGAGCTCATGGTGTACAATATGTGTCTGTAAGGTAATTTCATTGTCTTCAGAGGCTGCTAGTCTGGCTCAGAGTACATGTTGGAATGCCCTGCCTAAACTCCCGATGGATCCGCGCCGTCTATTTCCTAGCAGGGCAAACAATGTGGTCATGAGCGGACCAACCAAGAAAGTCATACTGACAGGCGAAGAGTAATCTGCTGAAGTCCTCGACCTTGCCTGGCTTTCTGCTTAAATTACTGCGGCGTGTTTCTCGGCGTCGTATGGGATTTCGTCACGTGCGCTCGACCAGCTTCTGGAAACTGCGCCTTTCCTGAAAGGGGAAACAATCTGGTCGTGAGTGAGTCCATGATAGAGCTAATAATATAAGCTTATAATTCCCAGGACGCTGAAATTTACATCAAAATTGAGTAAGATTCAACAACTATATTAAACCTTGAGCTTTAAATCAAATATTAAACTAGTATAAGGCAATTTAATATGTAGTTAATTTCCTAAATGTCCTCTTAGTCATTTTGTCCAACATTTTTCCGAGGTTGAAGGCACATTCCATTAGTTTCCCGTGGCGATCCACCAGGGCAGGAGTTCACCTGAAAGATCAACTCCTTATGCTCTAGCAACGAGCTTTCAAATTCACTTTGAGAGTGGCTATAAAATGTCCGAAAGCTTCGAATTCGTGCTGTCACATGGCCCTAGCAGACTTGAAGCAAGCCAAAGGGTCTTAATCCGCAGCCATTGCATGAAGGGAAGAAACAGACGGCCAGGATCCCGCCGATCTCTCCGACAAGCCCGAAGAGCAGCATCCAAGAGTCGGTCGATTGTAAACAACTCTGGTCTTCTCTCCTCCAACGTTACTACTTCCTCGGAAATATCTCACCTTGTCGAGAACTCCGAGCAAGCTTCCACAGCATATCAAAATCAGATTGCAATCCCTGGCCGGATCAACAGATGCATCACTTCAGAGCTGCCCTTCCCACCACATCCTAATCTAAGGCTTGACTGCCTTGGAATGAAGCTAGATAGCGAATATTGGCAGGTATTCCATGAATGTTAGTTCGCTTCAAAGCTTGCTCACGTCAAGCTATCTCACTGACATTAAAGGTAGTTTCTACCTTCCTAACCTTTAAAAACGCCATATACCCTGGTGGTAGACGTATGGATCTCGAGGCAGCAGATATTGAAGGAATGCAGTGGCTTTTTTCCGACGCACCTTTTCTCCACTCAATACGATTTTCGACTTCAGCCATGCTTGATATCACACATCGTCGACCCCCCAGCTCAACCACCTGGTCCTATCTTCGCCGAGCTACAGCTCTCCTTATGGCAAGGTTGAATGAGCGGGATACTTGCTTGACGGACTCCACCGTATACATAGTTTCGCTCCTTGCACTCACAGCTAGCCTATTTGGCGATCACGCCGCAACTGAAATTCACTTGGCAGGTCTACATCAGATGATCCATATCTTGGGTGGTCGAGATTTCCTTCACTGCCATCCAATGCTACATTTCAAGGTCAGCTAGTAAGCACTGTACATGTTTCTCTGCAGCTAATTGCCCGGCTAAGTCTTATTTTTAGCCTTGACCTCTCGCTCTATCTTAGCACGGGATGGAAACCTCGATACTTCGCCGAGATCTCCTGGGCCTCCACTTTCGGAGACTCAGAAGCTGTTTTCGTCACTCCCAGCGATTCACAATCTCTTAGAGGTCATGTAGAATCAAGACTGGCCGTGGTATTCCGAGACCTTCAGATTCTTACTAGCCTGATAAATGAAAAGTTCCGTCAACACCGGCTTTTAAGGATCACGGAGCTACAAGAACACATCGATTCTATCCAGGTCCGCCTGTTGCAGCTTGAGGGGACAGTTGGTGACAGTTTAAGTGAAAGCATACGACTCGGAATGCTCGCTTTCTTGTTTGCTACTTTCGAGTTTCCACAAAATAAAGAGCAGCTGCGCTATCTCGCCGATCGATTCTACCACTCGTACCTAAGAATTGGGACACCATGTACACAACTATCACACCTCATGTTTTAGTTGCTAATAATTGGCTCGATGACAGTCTTTGACGTAGATGAATTCCGACTACGTTCATATTGGATAGCTTTCAATGCTCCAGAGTTGACTTGGAAGAAGATTTGCCGGCGTCTGCAAAGTATCATGTGGATTGACCACATTCATGACAAGTTCGGACAATGTATATACGAAGCCTTCAACTCCTACCCTTGAGAGTTATTCTGTCTTGCGGGGTGCAGATCGAGACAAACCCGAAGTCAAAAGTCAATACCTCCTGCTACGCTAAGGCAGAGGCCAAAATGACACAGGATCACTGCAAAACAACTGCACTTATTGAAAAGGAAACACTATCCGAGTTGGAGGGTTAAATTTCCTGAACGCCACCCTAGCGATGAGCTTGGAGATGGGATCGAGGATAGTAAGACTTGAAGATGGAAATGTCGATGACGGTCGCATCTTCGTCTGGGAGGGCTGTAATAATTGTGTTACAATGTAGAGAAGGTTCGACATTAATGCGTCGTAATCATATAAATGCATTTATCTTGCGAGGTTACAAATACCGATCGTAATAAGGGGTCATAGAACAACTAGATTGAACTAATCAATTATCTATAATAGACAAATACCGTATATGTATAAACGTTCCAGAACAAAGTGTACAGTTGAATGTGAAACCCTTTCCCTCGTACAGTACCTTTCGGCCGACTGAGCACTTTCTCAACCGGGTAATGCTCCCTTTTTTCTGTAACACGTTTTTTCGATTGCACTCCTTGCATATATCTTACAATATCATCCCATATCCAAACTCCAAACGTCCATGCCAGTCAGTATCCTACGTCTAATCATCCATCTCCAGCTCCTCGGCTTCAAGTGCAAGCTGCTGCTTCTTCAACTCAAGCATCCTCTTCTTCTTCTTCAAATCCTTGGCCTTCTTCTGCTCTGCCGTCAAGACTTGTTTCGCTGCTGGTGCATAAGTTTGAGCTTGTTGCGTCGGTTGTTTTTGTTGCTGTCTTTGACCACCAGACCCGACCTGTTGCCTCAAAATATCAGTTTCTGCTTGATGGAGATGAGGAGAGAAGTCTTGATGAGGGGTAAGCTTACAATTGGAAGTTGATCAGTCACACCTCCGACTGTTTGGAGCAGAGGAGAGGTGATTTGGCCGACGATAGGGAGACCTTTGGTTGTATCATCAACTGTACCCAGGAGTCTGAGTGAAACAATATCAGTCATTGCTCTTAAGATATCATTGTGGTAGGTCGGAAATAAAGGGAGTGATTTACCCGCCAAGAAGACCACCACCAGTGTTGCCTCCATTGTTGTTGTTTCCACCGCCTCCAAGTAGACCTGCCATTTTGTATAGAGTACTGTTGTGTTGTTGTGGTTGGTGGTTGCTATTCTCTAGTGCTTTTAAAGTTGGATGTTTGATACTGGTATTGATTTCAAGATGGAAGATGTAGGATATCAGAATTTATTTCCTTTCAGCTTTTGGTTGCACATTTACTCAGTATATTATACACCTCCTAAATCCTCGCCGCCACATGCGCTCATAGCACATTGGCACAGCAAACCTGTTTCCTCTCATGTTCAGAAGCACTCAACGGGATGATTCGTACGAGGGTGCTCGGGTGGGACGCATGACGTAATGAGGGGTCATCTCGAGGCCTGGAGTTTCAGGGGTCAAAAGCCCTGCGCCACGGAGAGGCTGAGGTAGTGGCTGGTGAATTGCTGATTCTTGCACGAGATGGGAGTTTGTTGACTGGAATCCGCATTGGTTCTAGGCTGAAGGTCTATGTATATGTACAAAGATGCTAAGGACAAAGTATACGGAATTTTTGGTTGTATCTAAGGGAATTGCAAAGCTCATAAGACCTAACTATCAGTTGCTTCTCGAGGGCATATTGATTGAATTTACGAATTTACGAAGGCGGTTATCGAACATACTCGATCATTAGGTGTTCTTCGATTGCGGTTCTATAGATGCATGCTTCAACCAATGAACAGAACTATTCTATCATAGACATTTTATTTCACTACTCCTCCGAGAGGAGATGGATCCGTGGGGTGAGAGAATATCAAAATCACAAAACATTCAGGTAATCTACGCCGTCTATCCAGACTATAAAGCCCTTGCTTGTTCCAGACTTATATTTGATAGTGTGGTAGATGGAGTAAGTTTTTCTATGTCAGATATGAAATTTCAGAATGTCACGGTTTAATCCGAAGAGAAAACCAGTATATATGGTTCAGGGCAGGAGACTACAAACACAATCTAGCAAACAATAGTAGCAAGGAAAGATTCGAAAGGAGATCCAACACCAAGACACTAGAGAAACATCTTGCCAATACTGGCTAACAGACATAAGTCGAAATCCTCGGTCCCTTAAAGATTCACAGCCAGTCCTGGCTCTGGCTTTATGATTTTCGTCACGACAACAGATATTTGGATGTTCTTAGGCATAATATTACTAGCTGGTTCATATGTAGGTAGCTGGGATGACGGAAAACTATGGAGATCTATTTGATGAAGATTGGTCGGATGTTGAAGATATTGTGCAGACTGTCAGCATACTCTTGGGACTGTCGGGACCTATCGGTCGATTACGATAGAGAAGGGCCGTTTGTGACTGTCTGTTACGGTTACAGCATGCCTACTGGGAAAGGAGATAAGATTGCGATGGTGCTGGGTTGTGATGCTCCGTTGGTTTGGAGACCGAATGGATCATCTGCAACTATTGACTCATTGAAAATGATTCATGTCCGATCCACATATATCTCTCGTTGGTTATTTTAGGGCCAGTACTTAAATATATGCACGATTTGGTTTAATATACGTAATATCTCAGAGCTGAACACACGTAGGAAGCTCTTAATGGAAAAGAATAAGCAAATAAACCTACAGATGTAGTATTGAAACCGTAACCGGAGACTTTTGAAGAGCGGTCTTTAAGCTTCATATGAGAGTTTCTTAAGTCCCCGAAGTCGTTACACGATTGGGTGGAGCTCTCGGATGTACCCAGCCTTACCGGATTTGAAGGGGGAATAGCAGTGGCCCGAGTCCTAACTTCAGCAAGCGACAGATGCATTGATGAGCGGCCCAATAGGTTCGTCCGGAGATAAACTCTCATCCGATTCAGGATATTAAAGAGATTACCACGGAGCTTATTGTACTGTATATGTAGTTACATTGTGTTGTTTATATACTCTAAGTCCGAGAACAACAACCCCTAAGTCCCAGGAAACATAGTTCCGGAGATAAATGACTCCACTATGGAGCCGAGTTAGCCGTGCGGAATCAACATCCGGGCAATTTGCGCTATGTCTCTTTTTGTCAACCTTACGTTGCCCATATCCAACCCAGCAAAAAAAAATATGTTTCGTCCATCAGAAACATCTTTTGACAAGGCTCATGTCTGGCATCAGCTGGCGTGGAGGCAGACATCTCTATTAAAGCTGCTTATAAATACCGATGGGCATCACGGCGAGGTGAGACGGAGAAATCACAGCATTAGGAATCCTAATTGTAGGATAACGTGCTTGCCCCACACGGCTTTGTTTACGCATCCAAGAAAAAAGTTCCGATTCAAGAGAAATCATCAATTTCATATTGTCGACTAGTTAAACCATACTCGAAGGCTCAGTTAACGGTGCAATATTCGCCTCATGCAATTGCTGGAACCATTATGATATCAGAGAAATCTTCCATTTCGTATCCCGACGAGGAGCAGCCACCATCACTACAGGAACCGGAACCGTCTCCGCCGACACCGGCACAAGAGCAGCAACGTGGAGAGGAAGCACCAGAAGTCGACCCCAACCTCGTAGACTGGGACGAGCACGACAAGGAGAATCCCAAGGAATGGCCTTTCCCCAGGAAAATCTTCATTACCGTCCAGCTCGCCTTGCTTGCCGTGTCAGCGAGTCTTGGCTCGAGTATTATTTCCCCGGCCGAGAATGTGTTTGGCCCGGAAATGGGGGTGAGTCGTGAGGTCTCGGTGTTGGCAGTGTCACTCTATGTGTAAGTGCATATCACTATAAACTTATAAATTTATAAACTATATTGTCAGTTTATTGTATTAATTATACAAACGCTAAACAACCTTCAAATAGTGTCGGGTTCGCCTTTGGTCCTGTCCTCTGGGCTCCGGTTTCCGAGATCTGGGGTCGTCGAGTTAGCATGCTTCCGGCCATGTTCATCATGGGCTTATTCTCCATAGGCACCGCAACCAGCAAGACTGCCACAGCTATCTTCGTCACCCGATTTTTCTCTGGAGTTTTTGGCTCTGCACCCGTGAGTAATGTAACGGCTGCTCTCAGTGATATCTGGAAACCTCAGCATCGTGGTACCGCCGTCGCATTCTACGGTCTGGCAGTGGTAGGTGGTCCAACTCTTGGCCCAACGATCGGTGCTGCCATAACCCATTCCCATCTCGGATGGCGCTGGACCGAGTACATCGAGGCCATATTCGTTTTCGCCGTATTCGTTTTGGTGTACTTTGGCCTGCCAGAATTATACGCCCCCGTACTGCTAAAGTGGAAAGCGAGAAGACTAAGGGCTGAGACGGGCAATATGGCCCTCTACCACCCTCATGAGAGACTCAAGCTGGATTTTAAATCCATTATGACAAAACAACTTGCCAGACCCTTACGATTCTTGTTCACGGAGCCTATCGTCACGTGCATTGCTCTCTATGCTTCCTTCGTCTACGCTCTTCTCTACCTCACTCTTGAGGTTTTCCCCATCGTCTTTGCTGATATCAGAGGTTGGGGTCCCGTGGTCTCTACCCTCCCATTTCTGGCTCTTTTCGTAGGCGTCATCGGTGCCGTCGTGATCAATATTGGGAACCAGCCATACTACATTCGCAAATGTGAGGCCGCAAATGGCAAACCAGTTCCCGAAGCTCGCCTTCCTCCCATGGCAATCGGTAGCGCCTTCTTCACCACAGGGCTCTGGTTGTTTGGCTGGACAGCTTCACCCGATTACCACTGGATCATCCCCGTCATAGCCGCTTCCTTCATAGGTTGTGGCTTCAGCGTCACGTTCCAGCAGTGTATTAATTTCCTCGTTGACTCGTATGGTCTCTATGCTGCCAGCGCTACAGCTGCGAATACTTTCTTGCGAAGTCTGCTTGGTGCCGCGTTTCCTCTGGTTGCGAACCCCATGTTTCATAAGCTGGGAGTTGCACATGCCATGTCTATCTTAGGTTCGCTGGCTGTGTTGGCATTGCCGGTGCCTTTTATTTTTATGAAGTATGGGAAGAAGCTACGACTGATGTCGAAATTTGCCCCTTCGGATAGATAGGCGGGGAAGAGTTATTTGAAATCAGCATGAGCACTTATAGAGTAAATGTACTAATCTGCAAATGGAGCGTAATTATGTATATATAGACAATAGAGATTACATATATTATCTTTAATTAGTAATGTCAAAGCATTCGTTTCAAACAGCATATATAAATACCAAAACCAACAGTTCTGATTGGCGATCCATGGTACGAATAGCCAAGAAACCGCTAACAACGATGGCTGAGCTAGCAAAAAAACATAATAATGTTAAATTCGATATCAGACATGGACGGGTTCAGGGATGGAAGCAGGGCTCGGAATTTAATTAATTAATTTAGTATTAACCTAAATTAATACTAATACTAATTAATGAGAATCTAAATTAAAATTAATTAAATTAACATAAATAATTAAAATAATTAAAATACTAATTAACGTAATTCCCTGTATGCCGGAACACCTGGTATACCGGAACACTGAAATTTACTGCAAAATCGAGAAAATTCAGTTTTTAAAAACTCAACAACTACAAAGTTTAAAAAAATAGTTCTTTGTAAAATAGCTAATTACTTTAATCTAATTCCAAATATTTAGTCAATTTTTTGTTTAAGTGCTTGTAATATGGTTAGATTAGATTTTAGACCTTCAATACAAGGCTATTTTATTATATAKACTTGTTTATTATAATTATAAACAACTTACTTTTACATAAACCTTATAAGAGTAACTAGACTTACTTTACATGATTATGTTATAAGAAGTCTTATAACAAGATATATACAATAAGAACAAGAGAACAAATAAAGATACTAACAAATCATATAAATCTAAAGTATTTTATAATATCTAAAGAGTTAAATACAAGACAAGCTAAGTAAGCAAAAACCTTGTCAGAATATAATTTTAAAATTCAGCATATCAAGGGAATTAACAATGAATAAGCAGATGCTTTTAACTAAAAACCAAAGTATATAAACAAAAAAGAGTTAAGCTTATAACAAGTAATCTTAATAAATAATAAAAAAGGAATTACTTATAATCAAGGACAATTAATGTTTATATCAATAATAATTAATAAGAATTAAATTGATAAAATTTAAAGTAAATTATCCAAAAAAAAAACTTAGAAGATATTGAATATAAGTTAAAAAATAATCAATAAGAATAAATTAATAAGCTATAATATAAGGATAAGAAATTATACATTCTTAAAAGGTTATTAAAGGAATTCTTAAGAGAACAATATACTTTATTATAAAATGAGCATTTTAAAGCTAAACAAACTTATTATAAAATCCAAAAGGATTATTACTTATATTGAATAAAGCAAACAGTAAAAGAAGTTGTCAAGGAATATAATATTTATAAGAAGGCAAAGAACTTAAAGCAAAAGCCTTATAAAATACTTCAACTTACTGAAATACTAATCTGACTATAACAAATTATAGTATAAAACTTCATTATTAAGTTATTAAAGTTAAAAGNACTTAACAACAAGAAAGAATTATAATAACATTTTAATAATAATAAACTTATTTACAAAATATACAATCTTTATATTATAAGATAAAACATAAGATACAAAGGAAGTTATAAAGGTATTTCTTTAACATGTAATAATACCTTTTAAAATATTAAAGGGTATTATATCTGATTATAATATATACTTTACCTTAAAGTTTTAAGAAACTTTGATTAAACATATAAGTGTTGATAAGAGAATGTCAACAACATTTTACTTATAAATTAACAATCAAACTAAAAGATTAAACTAAATATTAAAAGTGTATTTACAATATTATGTAAACTATAAACAAGACAATTAACATAAGTTATTATTATTAGTATAATTAGCTTATAACAGTTTAAAGTATAAAGTAACAAGATTCACATTATTCTATATAAATTATAAAAAAGAACTTAATAAGTTTTGAATAAATGTTAAATTATAATTATCATTTGATTTAACTGACAAGTTAACAAAGAAATTATATAAAACACACATTAAATTAACAAATGTAATATAATTTGTNAAAAGNAAAAAATAAAGGCATATTATAATAAGAAACATAATATAAAACTTATATATAAAAGAAAGATAAAGTTTATCTTCAAAGAAAAAACATATAAACAAAATAACCTAGTAAAATACTTGAGTTTATAAAGTTAAGACTATTCAAGGTTAAAGAAGTTTATAAACTAATAATAATTAAATTAAAGTTATTAAAAACTATGAAGATACATCTTGTATTTTATACAATATTACTAAAATTAATACTTAGGAATATGTTGTCAATGTTAAGTATAAAGGTTAAATTATAACTTGATAAAGAATAAGTAATTAAGAAAATCTTAGATTATAAATACTAGTATAAGAAAATTCAATATTTAGTTAAATAAGAAGGATTTCTAAAATCAGACAATTTATAAGAACTTACTAAACATTTGAAGAATGTTAAAGAGATAATAAAGAATNATAAGTGGTTTTTGAATAGAAATTGATGAAAATAAGTTATAAAAGAGTAGTTTTTCAAATAAAATTAGTTAATTAACTAATTATACAACTTTGTAAGTAAATTACTTAACATCTAACTAAATATGTTGTTTTTAGCAAAAATAAGTTTAATAATAATAGTTATAAAAGTAAACTGCTTAATGTTTAACTAATTGAGTTATAAGTTAGTAAATAGTTGTTTCCCCTTTTGATTAAGTGGATTTTAGCTTTATAAGTGAACTATTAGATGTTTAACTAAATAGAAGTTATAATCTCTTAAGATTCAACTTTAAAAGTAGACTACTTAACATTTAACTGATTAAACGATAATCTTCTGATTTGTATGTACAAACTGATTAATATTAGTTTACTTGTAATATGAAGTATAGTATGCAATTATATATAATATACTTGTTATGTTATTCTATAGTTGTTATATGATTAAGGGTAAGAGGGCAAAGTTGTAAGAGCTTTACCTATTCTTACTACCTAATCAGGACTAGCTTACAAGGGCACGTGAGTATTATGTGTACATAATTACTATTCTACTAACAAAAACCCTTAATATCTTATATTTAATGTTAAATGAAATAATCTCCTAGGATTTTACTATATTAACTTAAATTATATAACTTTATTGTTATAAGTTATATAGTTATAAAATTCTTATAAATACAAGTTTTGTATTATTTTACTAAGTACAAATTCTTAAGTAGAATTTTATAATTTTTAAAAGTTTTACAAAATCCTTAAGTTTTATTATAAAGTTAAAAAGATATTCTAAGCTTTTTTTTTTAGTTTGTTAGTAAAGTTTATAGTTTTTATAATTATTACTAATATTTTATTATTATTTTACAATAATATATTAAATACTTTAAGCTTTTTAACTATTTACAAAAGTAAGTAAATTTAATATTTTCATATTTGAATTTCTTATAATACTAAAAGAAATTTTTATAAGTTAAGTAAATTATTAAAAGTTGATATAATATAATTTATAATAATTTTAATTTAAGGAATAATTTGACTTTATAGTTTAAGTTTTACTTTTTGTATTTAGTAGAAAGTTTAAAGTTATAACTTGTTTATTAATAAGCTTAAACATTTCTTTGTAATTTTCTGTAAATTAAGTGAATACTATTTATAATAAGTTTAAAGGTAAATCTTATATCTTATTCTTGTATTATTGTTATAGTTCTTACTATCATAACCTGATAAATGCTAAGTAGTAGCTTATGAAGTGTCTATGGTCAACAGAGTATTGGGTCATGTGACTTATGCAAGTAGTATAAGGTGTATAAAGGGGTATCAAGTTTATACTAGTTATACAGGATTATACTCATTGTTTATATAAGAATACACTCTTTAAGTTTTAGTTAAGAACTTCATGTTCAACTTAAGTTATAACTTTAATATATATACTTGTTTACTATAATTACAAATATCTTATTTCTACATAAATCCAATAAGAGTAACTAAACTTACTTTATATGATTATGTTATAAGATATCTTGTAATATTTTGAATATCATTATATAAAAGTAAGTTATGTTAAACTTGAACAAGTATTAGATGAAGATATAATAATTAGTTCAGAAGATAACTCTAAAGAAAGTTCTAAAAAAANGTTTAGTAAGTAAAAGTTTAAATGAAGAAGTTAACTTAAAAAATAAANGTTATAAATTCAGCATAAGTTAGATTACCAATAAGATTAGTAGTTAGAGGACTTTCAGAAGAACCCTCATTAAGATTATTAGTTTTACTACTTAGATTACTAGTAGTTATTACAAGTAGTATTAGAAGACTATTAGGAGAAAAGGTGAGAATAGTTAAATTAAACTTCTTTTATAAAGATAAGAACAAGTTTAAAGTATACTTGGTATAAACAAGAATGTATTTAGTGTTAAATAAGTAAGTACTTATAAATAACATATAAAGGGTATTATAAGCAATATCATATCTTAGAGGAATTGTGATAAATTAGTTTTAATTATTCTTGAATGATTACTTCAGTCATGTAAAAGATTTAACTAATAAGGAAACTTGAAAACTCTTTAATAATTATAATAAATATGTAAAAGAACTTAACAGGTTGTTTAAAAATATTAACAAAGAAAAGAATGCAAAATAATATCTTTATTATCTTAAACAAATAAGAACTATTAATGATTATATTGTTTTGTTTAAATAATATTCAGTATGGATAGACTAGAATAAGAAAGCTCTTATTATATAATATAAGAGAAGACTGAAGGATAAAATACATGATAAGTTATATTGAGAAGTATTAATCTTAAACTTGAAAACCTTAATTAATCAATATATTGAAATTGAAAATCAACTATATGAAAAGAAATTAAACAAGAAGGGATTGTCTTACTTTATAAGTAGAAATAATAATCAAGTAAAGAAATTATAATTACAAGGAGATTTTATGGACTTTGATATAATTAGAAAAGGAAAACTCTAGAAAGGTAAGAATCAGAAGCTTAAGGGAAAAGGGAATTTGTTTAGAATTAGCCTTAAAAAGCTAAAAGACCAAAAGGAAAAAAAAGTTATATTTTAAATGTAGACTTCTTAAGCATTTTACTAGTAATTATAAGGATAAAGGAAAACAAATAATAGTTATAAGCATAAGTGTTATAAGCATTTTTAAACAAGAGTTATTATTACCAAGTTATGAAGAAACTTGAACTGATATATCTAGTATAAGAATTTTTAAGAACTTAAAGATATGCTTAAAAGGGGATATTATTGAGGAAGTACTTGATATTAAGGAATAACTCTAGTTAAAAGTATATTATTAGATTAGAATTTAGTATTTAAGATGTTAAAGGATTATATACTTTTTAAGGGGAAGTAATAATGAGATCTTTTAGTAAAAGACTAAGATAATTAGTAAATTATATTACAACTAGGATAACTTAGTGTTAATTATCAAAAGAAGTTATGAAATTATTATACTTACTTGAAGTAGATTATAATTACAAGAAGTAATATTAAGATTACTTAAGATTAGTAAATAAGACTATCTGTTAAGATTTAATTAATGGATATTAAATAAGAAAACCTTCAGTTGATTTATTTGGAAAAAACATAGCTTATTAATAAGAACTCAAGTATTTAAGCATAGAATAAGTGATAATGTCCTAAGTAAAGAAAATCTACTAATAAGAAGTATTAGATGAATATTAAGATTTGTTATAAACTATTAAGTAAGAGTATAAGAGGAACTAGATAAGTTTCTAGATCTTAAAGTAAAA
This sequence comes from Scytalidium lignicola, assembly GCA_002812745.2. Classification (NCBI taxonomy): domain Eukaryota; kingdom Fungi; phylum Ascomycota; class Leotiomycetes; genus Scytalidium; species Scytalidium lignicola. Next base: position 105,076 of record NCSJ02000044.1, on the reverse strand, counting down.
GTAGTAATTTTAAGTATCAACAAGATAAATGTTGAAGAAATTTAAGAATTAACTTTAAGAATTACAAAAAATGAAATAGAAGAAGAATAATGAAGAAGTCAACTATAATCATTAGATTTAGCAGATAGTTAAGGATGGATTATTAATGATATAGAAGAGAAAGTAGTTAAAGAACTAAGACTTAGAGTTCTTAATGAAAACATATTGTTTTTAAAAGTTGAAATAATTAAATAAAAAGTTAAAATATTAATAGATTTTAAAGTTGTAAGAAATTTTATAATATTAGATATAATAGTAAAATTAAATATAAATACTTAAGTTAAGGATTAAGGTTATTTAATTAAACTTGTGAATAGTTTTCTTATAACAAAAANGTGTTAAAGTAGAAATAAGGTTAATAATCATAAAGGTTAAGGTTAATTACTAAGAAAAGATAGTATTTGATATAACTTATATTAAGAACTTTAAAATAATCCTAAGGATATTTTGAATATAAGGAAGTAATCTAAGAATTAACTAGTAAGAAGAAACTATAAAGTTTTTTATAAGAATTGTTATAAAAGGTATTAACAAAAGTAATGAAGGATAAAGAACCTTAAGTTATTTATATGATTAAATGTAGTTAGCTTATGATTAAGGACATAGAAATTAGTTTGATTTTGAATTAATCAAGTTAAGATGAAGGTCTTAAGTATATTCTTGAAGAATATAAGGAATGGATAAAGTTATTTAAAGAAAGACTAAAAGACTTAATGTTATTAGAATATTAATTGTAAGATTATAAGATTAATCTTAAAGAAGGATTTTAATTACTATTTAAGTTAATGTACTCAATTACAACAGTAGAGGACAAAACAACAAAGGAATAATTAGATAGAATAGTTAAAAGAAGATTATATTAGAAGTTGAACTCTTTAATAAGAGTATTGTTATTGTTTGTAAAGAAACTAAATGACTTAAAGGGTAAGCCTTATAAGGATTATAAAGGTTTGAACAAGAGAATAATCAAGGACTAATATTTATTACTATTAATAAAGACTATTAAAGATAAGCTTAAAAGTGTTAAGTTCTTTATGAAATTAGATTTATGGTTAGTATTTAACTTTATTAGAATAAAGGAAGGAGATGAATAAAAAAGTTGTTATTAGGATTAAATATAAGTTATATAAGTTATTAGTTATGTTATTTGGATTAATAAACATATTTATTATAATGTAAAGGATTGTAGATAAGGTTATTAGAGAATACTTAGAGAAGTTTGTAATAGTATATTTAAATGATATCTTGATATTCTTGAAGATATTAAAGGAATATAGAATTTATATGAAAATTATTTTCAAAGTATTATAAAAAGTAAGCTTTTGATATAAGCTAAAGAAATATGAGTNTTTATAAACAGAAGTATAATTTTTAGGATATATTATAATATATAATAAGGTTAGAATAACTAGGGAAAAAACTAAAGTTATTAAAGAATAAACAAAACCTTAAATAGTCAAGAAATTATAAAGCNTTTTTAAGCTTTATAAATTATTATTGAAATTCATAAGAAACTATTTAAGGATAATGTTATTATTGACTAAATTAACCAAGAAGAATATATTATATGAATAAGGGAAGGAATAATAAGAAGCATTTGATGTGGTTAAGAAAGCCTTTGAAGAAGATTAAAGTCTTGGAATCTTTAACTTAAAAAGACTTGTTTGAATTGAAACAAATACATTAGATTATACTTTAAGTGTAGTTTTGAGTTAATAAGATGAATAGAAAGGTTAGAAACTACTTATTTATTATTTAAGGAAGTTTAGTCTAGTTAAGCAAAATTATCTTATTTATAATAAGGAATTATTAATGATAATGGATATATTAAGAAAATGAAGAATATATGTAGTAAGAGTAAGAGAACAAATAAAGATATTAATAGATTATATGAATTTGAAGTATTTTATAACATTTNAAAAAGTTAAATACAAGATAAGCTAAGTAAGCNAAAAACCTTGTTAGAATATGATTTTAGGATTTAGTATATTAAAGTAATTAACAATAAACAAGTAAATATTCTTAGTTGAAAACTAGAGTATATGAACAAAGAAGAATTAAGCTTGTAGTAAATAGTTTTAATGGATAGTAAAAAAGGAATTATTTATAATTAAGGACAATTGATATTTATATTAATAGTAGTTGATAAGGATTAGATTAATAAAATTTGAAATGGATTATCTAGGGAAAACTTAAAAGACATTAAATATAAGTTCAAGGAAGATTAATAAGAATAAATTAACAAGTTATAATATAAGGATAAGAAGTTATACATTCTTAAGAAGTTATTAAAAGAATTCTTAAGAGAATAATATGCACTATTATAGAATAAGTATTTTGGAATTGAATAAACTTATTATAAAATTTAAAGGAATTATTACTTATACTAAATAAAATAAATAATAAATGAAGTTGTTAAAGAATATGATATTTGTAAGAGGGTGAAGAACTTTAAGCAGAAATTTTATAAAATACTTTAACTTATTGAAATACTGATTCAACTATGGTAAACTATTGTATAAGACTTTATTATTAAATTACTAAAGTTAAAGGACTTATTAACAAGGAAGGATTATGATAATATCTTGGTAATAACAGATTTATTTACAAAGTATATGATCTTTATATTATAGGATAAAATATAAAGAGTAAAAGAAGTTGTAAAGGTATTTTTTTGATATGTAATAACATTATTTAGAGTATTTGAAGATATTATATCTAATTGAGATATATACTTTACTTTGAAGTTTTAAGAAACTTTAACTAAATGTATAAACGTTGATAAGAAGATGTTAACAGCATTTCATTTATAAATTGATAGTTAGACAAAGAGATTAAATTAAACATTAGAGATATATTTGTAATGTTACATAAATTACAAATAAGATAACTAGTAAAGGTTATTATTATTAGTATAATTAATATATAATAGTTCAAAGTATGAAGTAATAGAATTCATACTATTTTATACGAATTATAAAAGAGAATTAGAAGGGTTTTGAATAAGTATTAAATTATAATCTTCATCTGATTTAGTAGACAAGTTAGTAGAAAGACTATATAAGATATATATTAAAGTAATAGAGGTTATATAATTTGTAAAGGNAAAAAATGAAAATATATTATAACAAGAAATATAGTATGGAATTTACATATAAAAAGAGGGATAAAGTTTACCTTTGATGAAAAAATCTATAAATAAAAAAGATTAAGTGATNAAACTTGACTTTATGAAGTTAGGATTATTTAAGGTTGNAAAAAGTTTATATATTAGTAATAATTAAATTAAGATTATTAAAAACTATGAAAATATATCTTGTATTTCATATAATATTACTAGAATTAGTACTTAAGAATATACTATTAACATTAAGTATAAAGGTTAAGTCATAACTTGATAAGGAATAAGTAGTCAAGAAAATCTTAGATTATAAATATTAATATAAGAAAATTCAGTATTTAGTTAAATAAGAAGGATTTTTAGAATTTGACAATTCATAAGAACTTACTGAATATTTGAAGAATATTAAAGAGATAATNAAAAAGTTATTATTAAACTTTAGTTAAAAAGGATCTTTAAGAAGAAGAATTAATTAAGTTAACAAGATAAGTAAAGGATTGACAATGTTAATACTTAATGTAAAGAGGTTGACCAAGGAATATTACTTGTCTTTATCAGGAGAATATAATAAGCCTTTAGTAAAAACTAAGAGGTTAANGTTTTTTCTTTTTTAACCTTTTTCTTTTTTTTTATTTCTTCTAATTCTTTAATAGTAAAGGCATCTTTTCAGATTATGTTTATAGCCTTGAGTTTTAATTGTTTTTAAAGCTTGTGAAGGCATAACCATTTAGTAAGTATTTGTTGTATTTAAGTTTTAAGAAGTTCTTCTTTGGAGTTAAGATAATCCTTTTCATAAGAAACTCATTTTAGCTTATTAATATTAAGATTAGGAATATTGTAATAAGTACTTTTATAAGTATACTCTGAATACTTGTTAAAGCCTTTAACTTGATAACAAGTATAATTGTTGTTTATATAAAATTTACATTTAAAAGTTATAAGAAAACCAAAAGATTTAATGTTTTTTACTTGTTTAATATAAGTCTTATATGTTTAAGAGTAAGGAGGCATTATGGATAAGAAGTATAGTTGAAGAATAATGAAGATTATTCAATGTTACTAGTTAAACATCAAGATAATACTAAGATAAAAAGGGGATAGTATTATAATTCTTATTATTATAACCTGATAAGTGTTAGGTAATAACTTATGAAGTGTTCATAGTTAACAGAGTATTAGGTTATATAACTTATGCAGGTAGTATAAGGTGTATAAGAGGGTATTGAATTTATACTGGCTATACAGGATTATACTCATTGTTTATATAAGAATACATTTTTTNAAGCTTTAGTTAAGAACTTTATATTCAACTTAAGTTATAACTTTAATATATATACTTGTTTATTATAATTATAAACACTTTACTTTTACATAAATCTAGTAAGAGTAATTAGACTTACCTTATATAATTATATTGTAAGACGTCTTGTAATAATTATTCTTTAATTAATTAGTAAGTGTTATAAAACTACACTATCCAGGTCACTGGATAGCTAAGGGTAAGGTAGATGTTCAAGGACAGCAGAAATGTATAACACACAAGCAATTAAGTCAAAGGCAAGATCTTGTAATGTATTTAGGTTAAACATGAGGAGTCTACTCTCATGTTCCTACAGCATGCTTATATAGATAATGAAATACAACTAGACCTCCTAGACCACACTAGTCCTCCAAGTCCATGGACCCCTTAGACCCCTTAAGTCCCCTGGGTCCTAATCATGTCACATGATTGCTAAGTTCTCTATATACACTTTGCTRTRTATCAAGCYTTARGCTTAYACTAATYRCTTGTTAGGTAAAACCTRTAACATTATCCCCTTTYTACCYTAATGTTRCCTTRAYRCTTAACTATCRTYATGAACATYCTYATYRTTCRTTAATCTATTCTTCCTCTYYAAYATACTAYYAAAAYWCTCTTATTCTGAYRAYATTGTTCTAGAAGAAAAAGGAAGATCAAGGAAATACYAAGAAGYATTAAACYTARGGGATTACATARCAAAGTATARTAYTGAAATRTCTCCTTRTARTTTCTGCRTAYRAAAYGGTTTGACYTRCYTGATARTTTCTRAATYCAACCATTGTARTRAGTAYATCYRTCARANGMWGTAAGTACAAGATYAAGAGTATTCTTATAACTTCYTARGAAACCCTTGATAAGGAGRARGCTTGTCTTRARGCYAAGGARRAGAAGGCTACTYAGGCTATRRCYAAGAAYATARCYTGTCTTRCTTRTCTTCAYAAGCAAAAGAAGTTCYTTYATAAAYAYACYAGYGAAATGATCYATCAYARGCTTTCTTCYTTGGAYGAGTTGRATGYTATARAARAGAGARARAGGYAAGAGAAACAGAATTCCCTTTAATCCTYARAGTTRTATTCTRCTRACCTARGYATARCCTYTTCCTYTRTTGTCAAYCTCTTCTTCTYTRACYTTGTRATTTTATYAYCTRGAAATCYRTTYTAAGATRAGTTTATTAATATACCTTTAATAACTCYTTATAACTTATRAGATTAAAAGTAARTTCTTATCTATTCTTACTTTYTGGATATCTTATCTATTTAACCAAATATTRTAATTTCTTATAATAYATYTTRTAATTGATGATTTTCTTAACCTTANTATTCTTTTTCCAGATTAACTTCTTTTARCATTAGTGTTTAAGTATTCTTAAGTGTTARTTCAAGAAGTAATACATGGAAAACAAGATATATCTTAATTATTATTAGTAATTTTAATTTATACATTAAAAGTTTATAAACTTCTTTGATTTCATATAGTCTTATCTTTACCTAATCTAGTTTATCACTTGATCTTGTTGTTTTAATATTTTTTCTAAGAAGATAAACTTTATCCTCTTTTTTAAACATTAATTCTATCAAGTGTTCATGATTATAATACTTCTTTATTCTTTCTTTAGTATATTAAAGTGAGTTTCTGATTTTTTNCTTATATTTCTTCAATTTACTTTGTATAAATCTTTGCTGATTTACTTGTAAATTCTAATTTTAATCTAATACAAAATCCCTTTAGTTCTTGTCCATAATTTATATAGAATAAAATAATCTTAGTTGATTCATGTAGTATACTATTGTACACTATCTCTACTATTAACAAGTACTCAACCTAGTTGTCTTAATCATAATTAACATAACATCTTAAGTATTCTTCTAACCATCCATTTAAACGTTTTNGTTTTTCCATTAGTTTATGGATATTATATTGTTAACAACTTCCTCTTAACTCTTATTCTTACTATTATTATTTCCTAAAACTTAAATGTAAATCTAGTATCTTTATCAAAGATTATTTGTTTTAATAGTCCTTATTAAGATATTATTCTTTGTAAGAATATATTAGTTATCTCCTTTGCTTCTTAAGTTTCTTTAAATAGTTTAAATATTGTAAAATTAGTATAATGTTTAATTATTATAAAGATGAAGTTATACTTGACTTTTTGTAATGTAATCTGTAGAAATTGGTAATTTCATGATAAAATCCTATTTGATTAATTCTTATAGATTATTAAGTATTTGTGTAAGATGTAATTGTCTTCAAAGTATCCTTTTAAGATTCTTAACCTTTTTACAGATTTTATATTTAATAATTATTCTCTTGACTAATAATCTTAAGTTAGTAATAAAATAATCCTTGTTGATTTTGTAATAACATTAAGTTACTCTTATATAACTATTGTATAATAAGCAATATTGTTCTTTGATAAACTCTTTTGTTATTCTTGTTAGTATATATAATTTCTTGTTCTTATACTAAATGTTTTTGATTTTTTCTTATTCATCTTAAGTTATGTTTAGTAAAGTACNTTTTTTGTTCTTCTTCTTTAATTGTTTTTTTTAATTCTATTAGACTAGTCTTTATTAGTTATTGTTATAATAATTATAAGTTGTCTTTGATTATAAGTAAAGTTCTTGTTCTTATCTTCAATCAAGATTACTTCTTACTTTGATTTTTCTTTAGTTATGTATTAAGGTTTATAGTTTAAAGTGTTTACTTTACTATTCTTTATACTCTTTACATATGTTATTTTAAAATTATACTTTGTTAATANTTTTAGTTTATTGTACTTATCTTTTATTAAGTTGTTTTGAAGTTATAAAATATTGTAAATTGTTATAATTTAACAAAACTTTAATAGTCTCCTTTGTTTTTAATATATAATGTCTTTAATATTTTAAGGTTTTTACAATAGTTAACATTTCTTTGTTAGATATTGTATAATTCCTTTTTACAAGGTTAAATTTCTTTGACCAGAATGTTAACAATATTTAATGTTGTTTATTCTCTTGTAATTGTAACTATGAAGTTATTCCTCTTATTACTTTGTTCAAAGTATCAATTTTAAATCAGACTTTCCTTTCTTCAAGATTGAATATTCTTNAAAAAGTCNTTTTTTTCAAAATGCTTTTTTGACTACTTAAAAAGCCTTTTTAACTGTTTGGTCTTAAACAAAAGGTTTATCTTTCTATGTCAAGTTGGTTAATAGCATAACAATGTCAGAATATCTTGTAATATAACTTTGATAGTAGTTTATAAGTCTATTAAAACTTTGTATATCCTTAACTGATCTTAGCATTTTCTAATTCAAAATCATTTAAATCTTATTAAGTAAAGTTTTAATTTTTCCTTCTGATATAAAGTGTTTTAGAAATTTAATTTGTTTTTAATAGAATTCATATTTCATAAGTTTGTAATGTAGTCTTACTTCTTATAATACTTTTAATATAAGCTTAATATACTCTTTGTATTTCTTGATATTCTTCGAGTATATAATTATATTATCAAGATATACTATTATGAATTTCTTCAAGTATTCTTTTAATACTAAGTCTATTATTCTCTGTTATGTAATGAGTGTATTTGTCAAATTAAATATCATGACTAAAGGTTTAAATAATTTATACTTTGTTTGTATAATAACTTTCTATTCATTTCCCTCCTTGATTCTTGTCAAATTGAAGGTTAACTATAAGTTTAACTTTGTGAATTACTTAACTTTATTAAGCTTATTGAACATAGTATTTATTAAAGGTAAAGGATAATAATCCTTTTTTGTATTATTATTCAAGTATTTGTAATCCTTGTATAAATGTCTTATTAGATTGTCTAGTTTCTTTGCAAAAAGTAAAGGTGTACTGGCTTCTCTGTACTCTTCTTAATAAAGTCCTCTTAACATTATCTTTTTTAAAAGTTAACCCTTAATTGCTTTATCCTCCTTTAATGTAGTAGGATAGATTAGTCTATAAGATAGCTTAAAGCCTTCCTTGAGTTTTATTTTATAGTTTTATAGTTTATGTTCTAGTAAGGCTGAATTATTAAGTTTCTTTATAAATAATTTTAACTATTTATAATATTCCTTAAGTATATGTTTTGTAATTTCATTGATATAGATAGCCTTTAAGGACATTGTCCTCTTTGTAAACTACATGACTTTAGCCNTTTTCATCTTCTGNAAAAGACAATTAAACCCTTTTTCCAATTAACTATTAGATTATACNTTTTTTATCTATTTGATTTTTAATATTACCTAATATGTTTTTAACCTTGTAACATCAAAAGATATTTCTTTTTAGTATTCCTTATTAATTCTTATATCTAATTCTTAAGTTTGAATATTAATATACTTTTAAACTTTAGTATTATTTGTTAACAATATTAAGTAATTGTTGTTTTTGACNTTTTATACTAAGTTTAAGTTACTTTATAACTTGTYTAMGTAAAAAGTTAGTATTTTATAATAATGTGCAGATAATATTAATAAGTTATAATTATTATTATGTAATTACTTTGTTATTATTATACAATTACTTAATTAATACTTTGTAAGCTAATCTTCAAAATGTTTATATTATAAGTAGAATAATAAAGCTTGTCTTCTGGTAAGTATATGCTTCCTTTTTTGTTTACTCTTATAAATTAATAGTCAATTACTTGTTAACCTTTTACTAGTTAACTAGTTTGTTAAAGATATAAAGCAAAGTATTTTATACTGTTATTATTGTGTATAATAACATTCTTAACATAAGTTTTAATGTAATGATTATTATTAGTATTAAACTCTTGTTAACTTAATATTAGGATAATGTTAAAGTAGTACAAGTAATCATTTTGAAAAGCTTTTAATTCATTAAGAACTTTAAAAGTATACTTTCCTCATGTCTTTAAGAACTTAAGTAAGAAAAGTTAACTAAGTAAAAAGAAAGAAGTATCTTAATATTAAAGTTATTAAGTTATTTATTAAAGAAGATGTTTAAGGATATAATAAGTCTTTTTAAATAAGTAGAAAGTCTTTATACAAATTATAATAGAATAATAAGTTACTTATATAGTTATTATTAGGTAAATGTTAACTAAAGAATAATATCCTAAAGTAAAAAAAGCTTTTTAATAATGAAGATAATAATAGAGATAATAATAATAATAATAAGATATAACTCTTGCTTTTCTCTTGCTTACCTCTTATAAAGTTAAAGCTTAAACGTCTAGTTTTTCTCTTTACTTGTTTTACAAAGTTAAAGTTAGTCTTTTACTTTGTTCTTACTTATCTCTTACTTAATTAATGTTAAGTTAATGTTAAGTTCTTAACTAAGTGTATTTTAAATGAATTTAAGTTATTATCTTATAGTATTTCTTTTNCTTATAATTATATTCTATACTGTACTTTGTGAAAAATTACTTAAAGTATATTAATTACCCTTATTATAAGATAACTGTTAGCCTTTTAAGTCTTTTTTTACTGTTTCTTAACTTTAAAGTTGCTTAAATCTAAGTTATATTTCTTATTATACTCTTTTAACATTTTNACTATTATTAATATTTTCTTATAACTCTTAAGAATCTTCTTTACTAGTATATCCCTTTTAATTAATAAAGTATTTGAAAATTCTTCTTTGTTATCTATAGTCTAAGATCACTTTTTATTTTATATTCATTATCTAAGTTGATAACATTTATCTTTTTCAATTCTAAGTTATTACTCTCTTACTTCTTATACAACTTAAGGGCAAAGATAAGGAAAATAAGATAAATATGAATTTGCTTTAGAATATTTAACTTATAAGCAAGGCTATAGTCTTTTATTACCTTTGTTATTTTCTAAGGCCTTAAGTATTTGTTAGTAAACTTGTAATAAAGTTATTATTGCTTAATATAAGTAATAAAGACTAATATCTAGTCTTTAAGGTTAAAAGACTTTAGTACTTGATATTAGTTATATTATTTCTTATAAAATTTCCAAGTATGTTAAAGTAAACTTATAATCTTGTTATAACTTTCTTATAACTTTTTAACTCTCTTAATTATTATTAATACCTTAAAAGAAAGCTTTCTGCTAACTAGTCTTAACTTTGTTAGTCTTTATAGTTTATATTCTATAAAGGCTTTTGTAGAGGACGTCTGTATAGTAGAATGCTATGAGGTGTTGTAAACATACTCTGCTAAGTATAGTTTAATTGCTTAATTGTCTTAAGTGAAAGAGTAGTAAACTTATAAGTAATGTTCTAAGTTTTAGTTTTAATGTTTAGTTTAGTTGTTAATCTAAGGATATTATATAATACTTATCTGCTTTTTTACTGCTAAGTAATAACAAAAGGACATTTAGAACTTGCTCTTGAATCAAGTATCTCAATCAAATACTACATCCTTAAATAAACTAAATGGTTAGATAATATAATGTAATAACAACTTAACAACTTTATCAGCATTAATATACTTAATAATGAGAATATAAATTAAGTACTTGGTAAACTTATAAACTATTATTAAAATAATATTATATTCTTTACTCTTAAAGAAAGTAGAAGATAATAATTTAATAATGAAATCCATTAAGATTTCTTTAAAAGGTTTAGTTAGTATCAACAAAAGTACTAGCTTATCATAAGGTAGATAATGTCTTAACTTGGTTCTTTGGTAAATAATATAAGTAGAAATGTACTTCTTAATATCTTTTTACAAACTATTTTAATGATAATAATTAGTTAACCATTTTAAAACTTTAATAATACTTAAATGTTTACTAATAAGAGTATTATAAAAAGCATTTAGCAATTCAATCTTTAATAAGTAGTTATTAAGGATGTAAACATATTCTTAATACCTTAGAAGCTTATTATCTCTTAATGTTTAAAGGTTATACCTTAAGACTTTAATAATGGATTACTTATTATATTACTACTTCTATTCTTTATTAACAACAAAAGCATTCTTCTGTTATACCTTATAAATAATATTTACAAAGCTAAGTAATAAGTCCTTTAATGTTATTATAGCTTTAACCTTTCTAGCTTACACTAAAAGAATATACAATTCACAACTTATAACTTTAATAATAACATTATCCTAGAAAAACATAATACTCTGAACACTTTTAAGTTTAGTTGTTATAAAGTTGTTAAGCTCTTGTGACTAACTAGTAAAGTCTTGACTATCTAGTAAAACAAGTTCAATTGTCAAGGAATCTACTTCTTCTGACTAGTCAACAAGACCTTGACTTAATAAGCTTATAAGTTCTTTATTGCTTATATTCAACGTTTATAAGAATCTACTAAGAAAACTCAACAACAACTCTTAACATACTACTATAATGCTAATTATATCTTGTAGATCAAGTCTTCTTAACAACTTATCAACAAGGTTTTAAGAGCTTAGTCTATTCTTAATCTTAAAATTATATTTAAATAATTCTTACAACTAATGAGTTTACTTGTTATTCAATTATAACTTAGAAGTAAGGTAATAATAATTCAAGTAGTTAGTTAAAACTTTTATAAAGTATTATATATACAATAAGTAATATCTTTATGTTTTAAAAGCCTTTATAATAGTTAATAACTTAGTATTTAGAATATTATAATATAACTTAGCCTCTTTTAACTTCTTTAATATATATATAACAAGATACTAATACTCTTCTTATAATTAGGTTATAATCATGTTAACCACAAAATTCAAAGCATTTGTCTTTAACTTAATAAGTAACTTCAGATTATAATAATATAATAGTAAAGTAATTATAAACAAGATATACATCTTTATAAATACTTCTTTGTTATAAGAAAGTTAATTAGAAGGTTAAAGGATATCCCTTCTTCAGCATATTTATTAATAGTATAATAACCTTTAAATAACCCTTGATAAACTAMTAAGTAAAATCTAATAAAAAAAATATTCTTTATATTAGATTACAACTATTAAGACTGAGAACTAAGAAAAGGAAAAAGATAAAACTAATAAAGTAAAATTTTCGAATTTTGCTAATATATTTATTATTATATAATATTACATATTCGTAAAAATATTCTATTTAAATATATTAAGTATTCAAATTTAATTTATCTAAGATATGTAAATCAATCTCCATGAATATTTCTAAAGCTTTAATACTATCTGTATTATTATAAGTAATTTTTGTACTTATAAACTGACAGAAAGTTTTTTCATCTTTTAATATTTGTATATTAACCTTTTGTAAGCATTTTAAGCTTAATTTATCGTTTATATGTTACGGCTCTTACCGTCACAGCCTGATAGGTGCTGGAATGGCAGCCTATAGAGAGTCGGTGACCAAACAGGGGGTTGGGTCACGTGACTAACGCAGGTCTACAAGGTCTACAGGTCTAAGTGTTAGACCCGTTAGACCGGGTAGAGCGCCTGCATATTGATTAACGATGATTGTCTATATAAGAACACGCTCCCTAAGCTTTAGTTAGGAACCTCGTGTTCAACCTAAGTTACAACTCTACTATATATACTTGTTTAGCATAACCACAGACAGCTTACTTCCACATAAACCCAGCGAGAGTGACCAGACCTATCCCACGTGACCGTGCCGTAGGAAGTCTCGTAACATTATAACTAAAACTCGAGTTAACAAACAAGATTCAAGTAATAAATCCTGATATTTACATGGAATTAAGTGAATATCTCGATTATTACAGATCTTAGAAGGTAAATAACACTGAAAACAACAGCTTCCTTCTTGAAAAAGCTGGTTTTTACGAATATATTCCTTATTCTTCTTAAAATAAGCATATAAATCCGAAAAATCTGATTTATCTGGACAATTATACAAATTATGACTAATACTAGAATCCAGATCTCTGGTAAATAAGCAAAATAAGCATAAATTACAGAAGATTTCCAATTTATCAATTATAACCTGAAAATTCTGGCTAACTCGAATTTCTTCTTGTAAATTAAGACCTTGGCTTAATTTCAGAATTAAATGATTATTTTGACAATAACTACATATAATTAATGGTTCTGTACAATTATTCAAGGTCTTATTATTAAAATAATTTTCTAAAATAGTTCTGTAACAAGATTTAGTAGTTAAAAACTCTAATAACTTGTTGTAATCGAATTTCTGAAAATCTTCGATAGTATTTACAGGTAAATTTAATAATTCTGGCTTAAAAGCTTTATTATTAACTATAGAATTAGTAATAATATAACTAATACTTGGTTTACCATCTCTTCTAATTCGACCAATTCCTTGATCTAAGCTTATTAAGCTTTTAATCTTGTATAAGTGAATTGAAAATCGAATATGAGATATATCTAAGCCTACTTCTAAGGCTGAAGTGCTAATTAAAGCTCTAGTATTTAGATTCTCTGTAAAATCTTTTAAAATATCAGATTTATCATCTTTATCTTTAATACTGTAATAACTAGGGATTTTTAAGTATTTACTTAAATAATCTACACTGTTATATGTAGAAGTGAATATAATTACCTTCTCTCCTGATTTTAAGTTAGGATAAATCTTTGTATTTAATAAATCTGTGATAATATCAATTTCAGATTTATTATTGTAAGTAGATTTATCAATAATATTATAAGAAATATTATTTTGTGTAGTAGAACCTTGAATTACTTGATTATAAGATATTTTAAAGTACTTCTCTAATAATTCTAATAAAGAATTAGGTAAAGTAGTACTTAAAAATACAATCTGTGTTATATACTTAACAATTGTATTAATATACTTGAACATAGGCCTGAATTCCTTTTCAAGTAGTAATAAGTGAACTTCATCTAAATATATAGTATAAGCTTTATTACTAGCTTGTAAATTTGTTAAATATGTAGTAAATTTGATATTTAACAAATCCTTATAACTGAGAAATACTAAATTTTGAATAAAATCAGATTCTATATTTTCAGAATTATAAATGGTTGATTTTAAGCCTAATTCAAGAGATCTACGTAATAAATCCTCTTTTAAGCTTACTCGTAGACTACAAACAAAATAAATATGATTATTTTGATTTATAAAACTTGGTAGTAAGAATAATAAGGATTTTCCACTACTAGTACTATTAATATAAGTAATAAATGAGTATTTATTAATAATAATAGCTTCTAAGGCTAATTCTTGTTCTACAGACTTAAACTAAGCTGTAGAATCTTGAAAAAAATCTTGTAAATAAGCTAACAAGGATTTATTATTATTATACTTGTAATTTAAAGTATTTTACGTATTTTGTGTATTATCTTAAGTTAAATCAACAATATTTGAGCTTATTAAGCTTGAAGGTTCTAATAAACGTCGATTTATTATTCTTTCAGGTAATATTACTGAATTAGTTAATAAAAGAATATTTAATTTAGAGCTTATAACTGAACTTGAAGTAGAATTAGATCAAGCTTTAGATTTAGACTTTTTATAACTTATATCTAAGCTTGAGGTTTGTCTTTTATGCTTTTTAATACTTGATTTAGTATTATTCTTATTCTTATTCTTATTCTTATTCTTATTCTTATTCTTATTCTTATTCTTATTCTTATTCTTATTCTTATTCTTATACTGTAAGTTATAAAGCTACTTTAAAGGTATGCAGGATAATTACACTGTTATACAGGAAACTATGTTAACTCTTTAGTTAAGTGAAAACCTCTATATTACTCTTTATTTGCTTGAATGTAGTTGCCTTGCTTTATCTCTACTATTCTCTTGTCTGGTATTCAGCTTACTAGCTTGGTTAAAAAGAGTTTTACTATACTATTAAGTTAGTAGTTAATAACTCAGTTCTCTAAGATATTATTACTTTGCTATTATCTTATTCTACTCTTGGATCCTTAGTTATACTGCTAATTTATACTCTTATAACCTTCTTATAATTAATACTTAACTAATAATTTGTTTATATCCTTAATAACTTCTTAATATCTCTCTTAAGTCTCTTGTTATATAAGCCCTTGTTTTAAGGCTTTTTTCTTATTCATTTTAGGTTTAAACAGTTAATAATTAGATAATAAGTTGTTTCTTTTATAAGTTTATAATTGTATAGTAATATATTTATATCAAGTATATAATGTTTAAACAAATATACTTATAGTCTAATTTTACTAGTATAAATTTGTATAATTAACAAGTTAATTACTTTGTTTAACTTATTATATAAGAATAATGCTTTTTTGTTAAAAGTAAGAAAGTTTACAACTTTTGTATAATTACATAGCTTATATTATAATTATATATATAAATAAAAGTAATTTTAAAAGAAGAGTTAAAATAAGAGTAATATAATATAAGTTAAAATAAGCTTTTTAATTATATTATAAAATTCATTACTTTTACAAATTTAAAAAAGCTTTTTCAAGTATATTAAAGAATATTATAATCTTTATAAGAAAGTTNAAAAAAAGTAAAACTAAGTTTAAACTTCATGTTAAAAATAACTTTAAATCATTAGAGAATAATTAAGTTATACTAAGAAGAATCTAAAAACTTATTAAATACTTTAAATAAATATACTTATACAATATTATCATAAAATACAATAAATTAAAAGAAAAAAGTATAATAATATAATTTCATTAAATACTAGTATACATAAGAGTATTAAAGAATAAATTAGTAAACAAAGTAGTTAAGAAAATAAAAAAGTTTAAATTTAAACTTTATAAGTTAATTTTATAATTAATAATATATATTCAAATTGNAAAAAATAATAAAATGCTAATAAAAGAACAAATAAGAGTATACAAAATATAAAGAAACATTTACAAATTATAACTTAAATTATATAAGAAGATTTTCATATTACATTATAAGTTAATTAAACTATAAAGTTTAATATATATTTAAGCTTATACAAGTAAGATTATATTAAGAATATATTTGTACAAGATTAAAAGAGTAAATACATTAACATATTTAAAATGTTAAAACCTTTTTATAAAATCAGTAAAGTATATTCTCTTTAAATACTTTATGTATACAAACTTATTATTAGTAGAATAGTAGTTATATACACATAATATTCATGTACTCTTGTAAACTAGTCTTGATTAAGTAGTAAAAACGAGTAAAGCTCTTACAGTTTTATTCTTTTACCTTTTAATTGTATAACAATTATAGAATAACATAACAAGTATATTACATATAATTTTATATTATACTTTATATTACAAATAAACTAATATTGATTAGTTTGTATATATAAACTGGCTAGACTATTGCATTAGACTATAGTCTTGTCCAGACAAGACCATAAGTTATATAGTTTAATCTTAAGGTTTTAAGACTAAACTATAAAACAATCCTTACTTTTGTTGTTAGACTAAACTATAATCTCATAGTCTAGTCTTAAAATTTTAATCTTAAACCATAGATTATACAGTCTAAACTATAAGACTATAACATTAGACTATAATAATAATATAACCTAAATTAGAAATAAGCTTTACTTGATTAAAGAATATTAACATCAAACTGTATAGTCTAGCTAGACCAGACTATAAAGACTAGACTATACAGTCTAACACTAATATTCAGTCCTTACATTTGTTGTCAGACCAGACTATAGTCTCACAGTCTGGTCTTAAAATTTTAACTTCAGACTATAGACTATACAGTCTAGTCTCAAAATTTTGGCTTCAGACTATGGTCTATACAGTCCAGACCATACAGACCACAATCTCAAAACGGTCCTTACAAAACCCATGGTCTGGTCTGGTCTGGACCGATCGGCCAGTCTATGTACATATAGATTAGAAGATTATTATATAATTAGTTAAACATTAAACAATTTACTTTTAAAGTTAAATCTTAAAAAATTATAACTTTTGTTTAGTTAAACATTTAACAGTTTACTTATAAAGTTAAAATCTATTTAGTTAAAGGAAAAACAATTATTTATTAACTTATAGCTTAATCAGTTAAATGTTTAGTAATTTACTTTTATAATTGTTATTATTGAATTTGTTTTTGTTAAAAATAACATGTTCAGTTAAATGTTAAGCAGTTTACTTACAAAGTTGTATAATTAGCCAATTAACTAATTTTATTCGAAAAACCAATTTTTTACTACTTATTTTTATCAATTTCTATTTAAAAACTACTTATATTCTTTATTATTCTCTTTATAAACTAAAAATAATGTGTTAAACTATTAAAACTATAATCTTTCATCTTACTTTTACTTTATTACAGAATTATAAACTTTTACAAATATATAAGAAAATTTTAAAAGCTTATAGAACTTTACATTCAAGAAGATTNAAAAAGTTATTATACTTTTGAAAAACTTTTGTTTAAGCTTTTAAAATTACAAAATTTATTACTTATAAGTAAATACTCTTCGTACTCACATGTAATTAGTTTTGTTTTACAGTTAATTAAGTATTTTATACTAGTATTAGTAATTTATACATATACAGTTTAAGAATAACAAGAAATATAGTAGAAACAGGAAATATAACAGAGAATGCAAAAGAAAACAAGTTTAAAATCACTGTAAAAGTGATAAAAAGTATTATAAAAGTAAATTAGATAGCATTAATCAAGAAATGAGAATAAAAAATAAACTTTAAGGATTTTATTATAAATAATATATAAAATATTTACTTACTAAAGTTTATAAGTATTAATTTAACAGAATTAGTAATACAAACTTATAAAACTTATTTTAAGAAGATTTTAAGAACTTTACAGTTAATATTTTTAAAGTTATTACTTAGNAAAAAAATACAAAGTTTATATAATTGCATTTATTATAATAACATATGTATAATGTATAATATTAAAACTATTATAATCATTTGAACTTTTGTAAATGTTATATAAGAAAAAGAATAATATTTATAAAGCAAAAAAGATTTTTAATATACTTTTTAAAACTTTTNAAAAAAAGCTTATTACTTTTATAATTATTACACTTTTTATAGTTATTTACTCTACAAACGCTTAAACTAGTTTTAAAGTTTTTAATTTAATGTATATAAGTAGAAAGTTTAATACTTTTCTGGCTTTTATAACTTCTTAGAATAATTATTAACAGTTTTACAAGTTATAATAAAATTATAGCTTTAATTGTAAGTTTAACTTATTATTATCACTTTTAACTTAACTTATATATATGAAATAAATCTTTGATATTGTGAAAGTGATAGATGTTTGTATTAATGCAAAGCCAAGAGGTAAGAAGTAAAGCAGAAAGTACAAGTTATAAGTACAAGTTATAAACACTTGGTTTAAGAACAAGTTATACTTTTATTATGAAGATAAAGAAAAACTTGTTATTTTATCTATGCTATTATATTTATATTTATGTTATAATCTCGCTTATTAATACATATTAGGTTTTCCTTATTATAATATCATTAAAATATACATAAAAGACTAGAAGTATAATAGAATAACTAATAACTTTAAATATAAGTTAATAATCTTTAAAAGTTATTATAAACAAGTAAAATTACTAGAAGAGTTTTATATAAAAACATTCTTTATTATACTAATAAAGTTAGTAAAAGGTTATTTTATTGTTAATAATTTTGTTAAATGTATATTTGAAGAAGTATATACTTATACAATTTTTACAAAAGACATATATATTATCGTTGAATTTATACTAAATAAGAAAGTATAATATTAACTTTGATTATAGTTAAAAACTTTAAGAAAATAATGTTTGAGAATATATAATTATTTATTAGTAAACTTTAAGAATTTTAATATAACTTTTAACTAACTTATAAAACAACTAATATTCTTTATAAAAAGTTAATTATTACTTGTTAAAAATTCTTAATATACAAATATATTATTTTTAACTTATTAAAAGATTTAAAATAGTTTATTAACAAACTTTATTTATTTATTATATTATACAAAAAGAAGNAAAAAGTAAAAATACAATAGTAAAATTTATTTTATAAACTGTTATTATTATATTAACTGTAAAATAAGTTAACAATTTAATTTGTAAAGCTTTAAGTATATTATTTTATACTTTTAAACATAGGAAAAATACTTTATATATAAAAAAGAAGAATATTAATTATAAAAACACTTATAAGAAAAGTAAAATATAAAGAAAGTATATTTTAAAGTTAAAAATATAAGTAAATTTAACTTTAGCATTTATAATTTTAAATAACATTTTAACAAACAGTTTAAATAATACATTGCTAATTATAAAGGAAATAACTCTGAAGAAGATAAACTAAACTTTACTTTTAAGACTTTATTTATTTATAACAATTTAAAAATAAACTTTAAGAAATTTAACTAACTTAAAATTATANTTTTTTACTATAATTATATTCTTTACTTTATATAAAAGTCTTTTAATAAAATTAATTATATTAATTACTATAAAACTAGTTGTCAGTTCACTTGTAGCACATAGTACAATACATAATTATACATAATATACTCATTATGCTATTCTATAATTGTTATACAATTAAAGGGTAAAAGAGTAAAGCTATAAGAGTTTCGTTTACTCTTATTACCTAATCAAGACTAGTTTACAAAAGCATATGAATATCACATGTACATAATTACTATTCTACTAACACTAGAGTTACTCTAAAAATAGCTGTACATTATAATTCTTAAAACACTTAAATCTGTAAAGTTTTCCTAATTATATACTAATTGCTTAATTAAGAATAACTTCAAATCCCTCCTCTGTATGATTCTCTATTCTACTACTTATACTATTATGTTCTACTCATTTTACTACTTTCAATTGCACTTTATTCATATTTAACAACTGTTTCAAAGTATTAAATAACTTTCCTTTAGTCATGAAATTAACTGGATTTATAATTCTTTTAATTCATTGTACTTTAACAATTTAATATTGTTTGTATACTTGACAAAAGTACATTATATCAATCATAAGCTGCTTTTCTTGTATGATTCCCAACTTGACAAAGTAATTATATAATAACCTTGAATTTGTACATATAACTAATAAGAAGTTAATTTTGAAGATTCTTTTAATAATTAACTTAATTACAACTCTTATATCAAACTCATAAGCTATTCTATACAGTTTTAAGGTTAAAATACTATATATAACCCTCTTGCATTTGACTAACATTTAATATAATGTATTCATATTTCCTTTCCAGTTTACAAGTATTATAATATAACTAATTTATAATAATAAGTCTTTATTATTCATGAATAAAGTGTTCATAAAGACTAATAATTATAATGTTTCCTTTTTAAGCTTGTGATAAATTATATTCTTTTAATAACATTCTGGATTTGTTATTATAAATGTTTATTCAACGATTTCATGTCTTCTTGGCTAAGATTAATAGTTTAAGCAATTACTAATAAATTATATAACACTTCCAGTTAGCAAACTGAAGTTATATATACTCCTTAAGTACATTGTATAATATATTACTCTTTAATAGTAAAGTTTTAACATATAATTCTTTGTAAACTTGTTATAATAACTGATTTCCTAATTATAAGTTGTAGATTAACATATTAACACTCTTGAGTAAATGAAATTCTAATATCATTTAATTGTATAATATCCTCATTGAACTTGATTCCCTTGTTAGTAGTTAACATTTTACATTCTTTTATTAGAAAATTAACCTTTTTCAACTATTCTTACTTAAGTTCAACAAATTGAATATCTTCAACAAACAAAATATTATTAATTTAAAGCTTTACAACACTAAAAAGTTCAGTGTTATATAATAAACAAAGGTTGTATGTTGATAATTTCATAATAAGCACTTTAACATAATAAGAATAATAAGTCTAGAACTAGTAGTTTCTAACTTTAAGAACTTTGTAAAGTAACTTTACAACTTGTAAGATCAAGCTTTCACAAAGACTAAGTTACTTTATAAGCTTTAAAGGTAATTATACATAGAAATCCTAATTCAGCAAAGTAATAGACTGTATATACATTTGTAAAATGTTTTGTAAATACAAGCTTATGTTTTTATACTCTATAACAATAATACAAAGAATAATATACTAATTAACATATTAAATAGTAAATGATTAAGTTAAAATAAGCTTCTTCTCATTGTCCTTGTAAGCTTATACTACAAAGTATAACTTTTCAAAAGCTTTTTCAATTTTCTTATTTTTAATTTTGTTTACAAACTTAACATTGAATATATGTATATCATTAAGTATATCTTAAAAGTTTACAATTTTGAAAATACCCTTTTCAAGTAATCCTGATATTTCAGTTTAACATAAAACTATAAATTAGAGTTCTAATTTCTTATCTTATAAGAAAGTAATAATTTCAAGGTATTTACAAGGTCTTCTACATCTTCACTTTACAAGTAGCATTAATAGTAAAACAATAACTATAGTTAACTTGTTAAGCTCCTCTTAATACTCTTCAGTAGTTATAATTCCTAACTCTAATTTTAACAACTCAATTCTATCAATTCCTTTTATAAGTATAAGATATAATTTTACAACTATTAACTTAAATAGTATATTCTTATATAATAATACTAATATACATGTTTTTCTATTTATACTTACAAGTTTATATAACTTTTCTTAACTTCCATTTTAGTTTATATTTCTTACTTTCTATACAAGAACATTTGAATTTAATAATAAGTCATGAATAACACTTATGTCAAGGTTATTATACATATTGATCATATCTTATACTTATTATTTTATCTTGATTTTACTGATTTCCTTTATAACCTTCTTGATTATTATAACTCTTTAACTAATAATTAAAGTTAAAGTGTCAAGTTCTAACATATATAAGTAAACATTATAAATTAGTAGTATAAGGACAAGTCTGTCAGGTCTTATAGAATTATTAATAGCTTTGAACATTATTTGTAAAGTTATATCCTTGTCAAGATTACAGATTTCAACTACAATTATCTAGTAAGTACATTGTACAAGTACATAATATCATTCAACATAGCTAATTAAGTTATAAGCTTTTACTAAGACTGCTTTCAAGGTTATTCTTATAGTTATAATACTTTGTTAGAACTCTTTACTGATAAAGTTCTTTCTAGTGTTAATTATAATCTAGTTTAAAAGTCTTAAGTAAATGTTAATTCAATAAGCTTGTAAAGTGTCTTAAGTGTATTTTATATTAATATTTTGAAGTTATCTACTAACTTAATAGTATATTCCTTTGTTAACAATATAAAGTACTAATTTATTATCAATGTAAAAGACATTAACAATAATAAAGTAGTTGAAGTTAACATTATCTTATAAGTTGAATTTAAATCTTCTTGATAACTTTTTATAATATTAACAATAAGCACAAAACTTAGTAAAGTATTTTAACATGTCCTTGTTAATATTATAACTTACATAGTCTAATATACATTGTAATTTAACTATTGATAAATAGTTNAAAATGTTAGTATAAGTATTATAATTTTATGTTAATTAAGAAGTAAAAGTTTTCCTTTAGTAAATTAAAAACAAAAGTATATAAAGTTATATTTTAAAGTAAAAAGTTATAGCCAAATCATTGTATAATTAGAATACTTCTTTATAAAGTAATAAGTAAGTTTATAAGGTTATTGAAATATACACTCAATTAGTTTATATTCATTAAATATAATAAAAAGGAAATAGTCAATTTAATTACATAAAATTCAATTTGCTCAATTAATATATTTATTAATATAAAACTTATTAAAGTTGTGTTTTTGATTTTGAATTATATTGTTACTATACTTTTAGTTATAATATTCAGTATTATAATTTAATCTACTTACTGTAAAACTTTAAATTAACTATAACCAACTGTAAAGTACTTTGTAACTTTTATATCAATCAAAATTCTATGAAATTGTCTTAAATCATACTTTGTTAAACTTTTTACATTATACACTTCTATTATAGTTATTATAACGGTTTTTAGGTTAAATTCTCAAAGGTAATTCTTAGTCATTAATATCTTAATAATTAGTTAGTATAAGAAAGCATTATTAATTAGTTTTATAATAATTAGTATAATTAATTCTACTAGGAAACTTCTATATAAGGTAAAGAATGTAATTGTAATAAAGAATATGATTTTAGGCTAGTCAAGTTCCTCAAAGTTTGTTTTTACATTATTATAAGCAAATAGATTGGCTAGACTATTGCATTAGACTATGGTCTTGTTCAGATAAGACTATAAGTTATATAGTCTTGTCTGCAAAAATTTAAGCAAGATTATAGCTTATAATCTTGTTTGGACAAGATTATAGCTTATAATCTTGTTTGGACAAGATTATAAACTACATAGTTCAGTCTTAAGGTTTTAAGACTAAATTGTGAAATAATCCTTACTTTTGTTATTAGACTAAATTGTAATCTTATAATCTAGTCTTAAAATTTTAATTTTAAACTGTAAATTGTATAGTCTAGACTATGAGATTGTAATACTAGACTATAATAGTAATATAACTTAAATTGAAAATAAACTTTACCTAATTAAGGAATATTAACATCAGACTATACAGTCTGGCTAGACCAGACTATAAAGACTAGACTGTATAATCTGATACTAATATTCAGTCCTCACATTTGTTGTCAGACCAGACTGTAGTCTCATGGTCTGGTCTTAAAATTTTAACTTCAGACTATAGACTGTACAGTCTGGTCTCAAAATTTTGGCTTCAGACCGTACAGACCACGGTCTTGAAACAGTCCCCACAAAACCCACGGTCTGGTCCGGTCTGGACTGATCAGCTAGTCTATAAGCAAATAAGGTCTTAAAAGTAAAACTTAATTCATCTTCTTCGAAGTTACTTCCTTTATAATTGATAATATATTATTTAAACTATTTGTTGAAACATTGTTCAGAATTATAAACGTTAAAGCTAAATTTATCCATATTTCTAGCTTTGAAATACACTTTCTCTGTATCTTACTCTTCTTGTAAATGTTTTTATAATTAGTACTCTTCTCTTTTGCATATAAAATATCTTCTTTACATTTGGAAGTATAGAGTAATACATCTAAAGCCTTGTAAATTAAATTGTTAACTTGTACTGTAATTAATATAATAACAATAATCTATAAAGTAAGTTTTACTATTATGTTCTTATTCTTTTTCCTTCTTATACAATATGATAAATGAATAGAGTTTGTTGACAAGTTACTTTAAGTCTTCTAGTAAGTTTAAAATAATATATTTATATGTTGGAGATCTTTAACAAGCAGTAATCAACTTCTTATAAAGAATATTAATTATTTTAAAAGCTGGTTAAAGGTTATATTAAAGTTCTTAAAGCTTATTAATGAGTAATTATACATTCTCAAATATTACTTTCCTAAGATTTTTAATTGTAATCAAGGCTAACATTATGCTTTCTTATTTAGTATAAATTTAATGATAATATATAAGTCCTTCATAGAAGTTGTATACATAAGTGTATACTTCTTTAAATGTACATTTAACAAGGTTATTAACAATAAAATAACCTTTTGCTAGCTTTGTTAATATAGTAAAAAATACTTTTATATAGAATTCCTTTAACAATTCTACTTGTTCACAGTAACTCTTGAAGATTATCAACTTATATTCAAAGTTATTAATTACTTTATTGTACTTTTGATCTTTTGTATATATCTTGACAATATTGAAGACTTATTTCATGTATACAAGTCAAGTTAAAGGTAATGATAATAAGCTAAGCTTGTAATTAAAGCTGTAGTCTTATTACAACTTGTAAAACTATTGATAGTCATTTTAAAAGGTTATAAGAGTCAAGAAAATACTTGATTCTTAATTAATGTATATTAAGTTAAGAACTTTAAAGTTGACTTGAGTATTTATAAGTAAGGTATTTACAAGAAGTTTGATGATCATAAAAGTAATAAGTCCTTTCTGAAAGTCTAGAAGAGTATGTTAAAGATCTTCTTTACTTTATAAATGTTATTCCTCTTTTTGTATAACATTTATAAGTATTTGAACAATTATAATGTTCTTGTTGTTATATATCATTTATATACTATTATAACAAAGGCAATTGTATAATTCTTATACCTCTTTCTAAGGAATAAGCTTGAAAGTATCAATTGTAAAGTCTTTAAAATCCTTTTAAAATAAATCTTAAAAGTTTATATCACTTTATCTATTGATATAGTATTCATAGATTTTAATAGTTAGGAATTCTTGTACATCTCTTATAATAATACTGTTAAACTTTATTCCTTATTCTTACTTCTTGATTAATATCCTCCAATTTATTCTTATAGTATTCTCTATTGTTATTACAATAGTTTTTAGACTGGTTTCTACTACAATTCCTGTTGTTTCTCTTGTTTTTACTATATTTCTTGTTATTCTTAAGCTTTATGTTATTGTTTATTAGTATTAGTACAAGGTACTTAAGTAACTAAAAAGCAAAGTTGATTATACTTAGACTGGTTGATCGGTCTAGACTAGACTAGACTGTGGGTTTTGTGGGGACTGTTTTAAGACTGTGGTCTGTACAGTCTAGACTGTACAGACTACAGTCTAAAGCCAAAATTTTGAGATTAAACTGTACAATTTATAATCTGAAGCTAAAATTTTAAGACCAGACTATAAGACTACAGTCTAGTCTAACAACAAATATAAGGACTGAATATTAATGTCAGATTATATAGTCTGGTCTTTATAGTCTGGTCTAGCTAAACTATACAATTTAACATTAATATTCCTTAATCAAGTAAAGTTTATTTTCAATTTAAGTTATATTACTATTATAGTTTAGTATTATAATCTTATAGTCCAGACTATACAGTCTATGATTTAAGATTAAAATTTTAAGACTAGACTATAAGATTATAGTCTGGTCTAACAACAAAAGTAAGGACCATTTTACAGTTCAGTCTTAAAACCTTAAGATTGAATTATATAACTTATAATCTTGTCCAAACAAGATTGTAAGCTATGGTCTTGCTTAAATTTTTGCAGACAAGATTGTGTAGCTTACAGTCTTGTCTGGACAGGACCATGGTCCAATGCAACAGTTTAGCCAGTCTAATTATACTTGAGTACAAAGAGTATTTACTTATAAGTAGTAAACTCTATAGTCTTAAAGGCTTGGACAGATGTTTTTAAGAGTATAATGACTTTTTAGTCTTCTTGATTATTATAGTTTTATAAGCTCTTAAGTTCTCTTATATGCTTGTAAAGGCTTGTAATTCTATAGTAAAAGTAAAAGTAAAATGAAAGATTATGGTTTTGGTGGTTTAATATGTTATTTTCAGTCTAAAATGAAAGATGTAAAGAAAATAATAGTTTTTGAATAGAAATTGATGAAAATAAGAAATAGAAGAGTAGTTTTTTGAATAGAATTAGTCAATTAACTAATTACATAACTTTATAAGTAGATTATTAAGTGTTTAACCAAACATGTTATTTTTAGTAAAAACAAGTTCAACAATAACAATTACAAAAAAGGACTGTTAAACATTTTACTAATCAAGTTGTAATTGTTAAATGATTGTTTCCTCCTTCAACTAGTAGATTTCAACTTTGTAAAGGGATTACTAGGTATTCAGCCAAATAATAATTATAATCTCTTAATATTTAACTTCAAAAGGGGACTGTTAAGCATTTTGCTAATAAATAATAATCTCTTAATTTATATATATAAACTGATTAATATTAGTTTACCTGTAGTATATAGTATAATATACTCGTTATGTTATTCTATGGTTATTATATGATTAGAAAATAAAAGAGTAAAACTATAAGAGTTTCGTTTACTCTTACTATCTAATCAGGATTAGTTTACAAGAGCATGTAAATATCATATATATATAATCACTATTCTACTAACATTAGTTAATAATGCTTTTTTATACTAATTAATAATTAAAGTATTAACAACTAAAAATTACTTTTAAGAATTTAATTTAAAAACCTTTATAACAATTATAATAGAAGTATATAATGTAAAAAGCTTAGTAAAGTATAATTTAAAGCAATTTTATAAAATTTTAATCAATATAAAAATTATAAAATACTTTACAACTAGTTATAGTCAATTTAAAGCTTTATAACGAATAGATTAAATTATAACACTTAATATTATAATTTAAAATTAAAAGTACAACTTTAATAAGTTTTATATTAGTAAATATACTAATTAAACAAATTAAATTTTATATAGTTAAATTGATTATACTTTTCTTATTATACTTAACAGATATAAACTAATTAAACATGTATTTTAACAACTTTATGAATTTACTTATTATCTTATAAAAAAGCATTTTAATTATATAATAGTTTAATTATAACTTTCTATTTTAAAACATATTTTTATAAACTCTTGTCTTTGATTTGTTNAAAAAAAACNTTTTATTTCTTAATTAATGTAAAATTATAACATTTACACAAAAATTTTAACTATTTATTAATAATTAGATTATAACATATACTAAACTGTACAAGTTATAATATTGATAAAAATACATTAGAATATCTTATTAAGTTTTGTACTTACTGTTAATGTTATAAAAAATTATTAAAAGGGTTTAAATTTAACTTATAAAATAATGTTAACTTTAATTACTTTATTATTGTTAATATCTTTTACATTAATAGTAAACTTGTATTTTATATTGTTAATAAAAGAATGTATTACTAAGTAAGTAAATAGTTTTAAAATATTAGCGTAAAATACATTTAAAACATTTTACATACTTATTAGATTAATATCTATTTGTTAAGAACGAGTAATTGAATAGCTTTACTACTCGGCTAAACTGGCTAAAAAGGCACAATATTAGCGGTCGCTCGCTAATAGCTATTCTACTATATATAGCGTTCCTAACACTATTTAAAGCTTTTAGATTAAATTATTATTAATGTTAAAAAGAATTTTATTAGCNAAAAAGTTCTAGTAAAATACTATAATTATAAGAACAACTTTAAAAGTAGTTTTAATAAAAGCTTACAACTTAATTAATTATATTAAGTAATATTATACACTTGTATAATATACTTATTAGATAATTATAGTTAAAATCTGTAATCTTAACAAAAATATAACTTTACAAATAATGTTTAAAACTGTTAACAATTTAGTAAAACTTAATAGACTTATCTTTATACTACTAGTTTATAGTACTTACTCATGTATATTAGAATTTAACATTCTAGCTTTAACTATTAACCAGAGAGTTATAGCAATTAAGAAAGTTATAGAGGAAATCAGCAAAATTAAGGCAAAATGGCAAGTACAAGATGTGATCAACATATGTAACAGCTCTAATGTAAGTTCTATTCACGACTTACCACTGAATTCAGACATTCTCGTATGGAGAGCAGGAAACACAGGCCAAAACGGAAGCTAGGAAAGGCCATAC
This sequence comes from Scytalidium lignicola, assembly GCA_002812745.2. NCBI lineage: Eukaryota > Fungi > Ascomycota > Leotiomycetes > Scytalidium > Scytalidium lignicola. The sequence goes on along the minus strand of NCSJ02000044.1, from coordinate 76,324 downwards.
AAACTTGTAAGCATAGACGAAGAAACGTGCGTATTAGCGCTACCGCATAAGAATACACTATTCAGGTCAACAGTCGTAAAACCATATCTCACACCCAGGAAGGAATCGATGGAATCGATCTACCAGAGCCGGAAACTACAGCCGCTGAAGAGCACCAAGAGGAGCCCAACGAGTCGACCATAGCTGTCGCTCCACCACCAGTGACACCTGTAAAGCGTGGACGCGGAAGATCCTACGGAGGAGGGATTCGGAGCTATTCCCAAATAGGCAACTAGCATGCGATTGGGAAAACTCTACGGATTTGAGCGTTTTAAGAGCTACAGCGTACGGCCATTTTTAGAGTAGCTCCAGTGTTGGTAGAATAGTGGTTACGTACACGTGATATTCACGTGCCCCTGTAAACTAGTCCCGATTAGGTAGTGGGAGCGAGCGAAGCTCCTACAGCTTCGCTCTCCCACCCCCTAATCGTACAACAACCATGGAATAGCACAACGAGTATATTACGTATAATTGCGTACCGTACTTCGTGCTACAGGTGAACCGACACTTATAGAAATAGTATTTTATCAGTATAATATTTAAAGAAGTTATACTTAATAAAAAGAAACTTTTAATTGAATTAATGATTATATTCCAGATTACTAGATTCTTAATATATATATGCTTTTTAAAGCAATTTTAACATGTAAAATTAAAAGTGTAAAAGACTTGAAACTATTATACAAGAATATATTAATATCTTTTTAGTATAATATAATAAACGATTTATAGTGTAAAAACGTTAATTAAAGTTATAAACCTTAANTAAAAGTTAAAGCTCTTAAACAGCTTTAAACTAAGATCACATATGCAAAGAAATTGTATAATTAAAGGAAACTTTTTGATTAAAACTTTTTGATTTATTATAGAAATACTTTATAAACATATATTTTAACTATTATATAAACTTAGACTTTTCTTTTGTTAGCTAGCATTGTTAGCGTAAACAGTAAATGTATAGGGTATAGCATGCCTGAGAAATAATGGATCTGCTTTAGTATTAGTTTTATAGCTGCCTAATAGCAACTCAGTATCTTATGACTAAATCAATTAATCAATCAATCATCATCCACCTAACACAAACGTGTAATTTATCTCATAGCATAACTTAAATATCAACAATTTTTTCATATGTCATAATTAAATTATCCGACCAATGGTGAACCCCAACAGGACTTTTGTTCTTAACCTGCAAGAAAATATCGCACTAAGAATTGCGCAATCTTCTGCGGTTAATACGTTTTGTTTTAAGGTCTCTAAACACTCTTTTAAGTATTGCACATTCGCAAATTCTACTAACATCCTCCTGATTTCTTAGCCAAAGCTTATGTTAATCTACACACTTTCACGCAATTTAAATTCAATTCTCGTAGTTTCATTTATAAGATGTTTTTTTCTATCTAATAAATTCCTCTTTTGCAAAGTTAATAAATATTCTATTATTATAATTGTTCCGACTCATAGTCCAATCTGGTCCATAGCTCAATACAGTCAAATAGCAATATAACAATTTGAACAGAATTTCTCAACAACACCTCGCATTGGAGTATTTTAACTTGGTGATTCGTCCCTTACTGGTGGCTAGCGACAAGGTGTTTGTAAACGAAGTTTTATTTCACATAGATAATACTAAGATCATGCCCAAATTAATACTAAATGATAGATTTGATCATCCAACTACCGCTAGTGATGATTTTTAGACTCTGTAAAAGATTATGTTTATAGAAACTGTACATGGTTGCTGGGATTTCTTTTTTTTTCGGTGGGTAATCGGGGTGGCACAAAGAACTTTCATCTTTTAAAAAATAAGCTCAAATAAACAATAAAAGGCCACGTTCATGTTAGTTACCGTTTCATTCTTCATTTTATATTACCGTAAGTGACAATAACGAGCCTGGTTTAGGCTCTGCTCAGGCTCTACTCAGGTTTTGCTTACCCTCGGCTCAGATTAAAGATCGCCTCTGGGAATTAAAACCGAATTAGCATGAGAAAAAATTATTATAAAGTGATGGGGTATTACCTAGCAATTCCTTCTCTTTTATGATCGTGTTTAGTTAGTAAGCTTGTTGCTTTTGCTTAAGCGCTAACCACCCTCGGTTCAGCCAGCTTACCTGAACAACCCCGAGCATCACCCGGAGCACTTTAAACAACCTCTTGAGCATCTTGAACTCATCATATGATTTTCACCTTCCATTTTTTATTTTTTATTTTTTTTTNAGCTAACTGTATTTAATTTAACTAATGTTCTTTTATTATACTCGTTAGATCTTGACAATACTTGTAAAAATCGAACAAGCGTTTAAAGTATTACGCCTTGGCCTAACATTTTCCTGAGATAATACAATAACTATCAATTCTTGCAAAGATATATGTTGTAAAACCCTGTTTAATACTTCATGTCAACCTTCTCTGCCAACTAGGACCTCGTATCATCTCTTCAGATATCAATTTCTGCGTGAGTAAAACTCGGCGCCTTGGTCTCGTGATAATAAGAGGACACCTAGTCTACAAAACTATTAATTTTAGGGTTGAACTAAATCTCCGCCAGAGTTAGCTAAACCCACACCGTGAAAAGATTGGAGTGGGTAATTTGGTGTGGATTTAGTTAACTCATGCAGGGATTTAGCTCAACCCTAACTTTATTGCTAGTGAAGAGGGTACTATCAAACTCGGACCTTTTAAAACTCAGAATCCACGACTGCAGGATGACGATAATATCTACTGGGCACATGCTGGGCTTGCCGGTATCCCTTTGGTTTGCTAGTTTCATGTCAAAGTTGAATATCAAATATAATGCTATGACCATTGATATCCTTAGGTCCAGTTTAGAAATGAAGATGTGCTGGAAACACTTCGAGCACTTACGGCTGACTGAACGACCACTTGCTCGGAAACCAGATCCAGGCCTCATATTTCAGCAATTTCTTGTTCGATATCGATTAGCATATAAGTAAAATGCCTCGTACCACATTGCATTGGGTCAGGGTGAACGCAACCACGCTCCCAACTAGATTTATAAAGACTAAGTGCTCTTCAAAGACGGGGTGAACTTTTTACACGGCACATCAGGTGGAAGCTGGTTCTGAACAAATCAAAATTGTATAATTTCAACTGCTATGAGTACAATGAATATCACTATTTTATAAACCTTATTTAATAATACACTGTGCGTTCGGGCACACTTCTATTCCGCATCAGTTCGTTGCTTCCTGAAGGTGGCCAAAGGGACACTCCGGTCCGAATTCCCAGCCAAGTTCAAAGTGGTTGTATATTCATTTCCGTATTTTGATTCAGAACTGTTTGATGGATTGGTCTTGCAAGAACTAGGGTAGTCCAACCCGGCTGAAGGGGTCCACTTGGTTGACATAAATTCACCAGGCTTAAAGGAGCCTGGAAATTGTAAGTGAACTCGGATTCCACGATATAATGTGGGCAATGTGGCAGAGGCCTTTTAGCCATGTACATACCATTGGCGCTTATGAGAGCGGTATAAGACCAGCTCTGGGTGTTTGCATTCTGTGCTGCCGTCATGATGAATCGGATGATATCCGCCAGCGTCCGAAGTCGATAGAGTCGCAGATATTTGGACAATGATACAGTAGTCATTAATTTTGCTCAACGTGCCATCCAAACGCTGTGTATTGCAATTTGTCTGCTGTGCATCTTGATTTTTTACGAAATCACGGATATTTATATCCATCTTCAACCATATCAGAGCCACCAAGCGTGTCGCGAATATCTTCATCGGTTCGCAAACATCTTCATCGGTTCAATCGTCATCAAATCCCCAGCTTCATCGGTTAAGGAAATGTAACGACAGTATTGGGGGCGCGAAAGGAGCACATCGCTGCCGTAATACTGTTGCTACATTTTTGTCCACTCATTTAGCTGATCAGTTCGGATCTTTGCACTGGAACTGTCTTTATCAGCAGAGGATTTTGGCACTGAACCGATGAAGAAGTAGGGCTGGCACTGATTTGTGGCATTCACGTGGCCATGATAGGTAGAATCCTCAACGTGCAAAGAGTGTTAACAAGTCACTCCGAACGATATCTCCGACAAGGGTTAGTTGGATAGGCAGCTTCGAAGGCAAGAAAGGAACCGGGAAAGACATGAAGGTGGAAAGCGAACTCATCAAGGAGCTCCATAGCCTTGGAGCCATTCCAATTGGCAAGGTATTGCTCAATGATTCATCCTATATTTTCTCCGCTAATCTTAATTAGACGTCACTTGTCATGAGTTTATGGGTAAGCTTTCTGCGGACTTTTAGTGAGATATGAACGTGCTGATTCAATCAAGTCGCCCGAGACCAATAATCACATTGTAGGATATCAGTGGAACCCTCATAATCAAAAAGTTTCAGCTGGTGGTTCATCTGGAGGTTAGCACTTCCATTAGTATGAGTCGATGATAGATGCTGACTTTAAGTTAGGTGAAGCCGTGATGCAAGCTCTGAGAGGGAGTGCCTTTGGTTTTGGTACTGATATCGGTGGCTCAGTCTCGATGCCAGCTTCCTACAATGGCATATTCAGTCTGAAGCCTTCACCTGGTCACCTATCTATGAGAGATGTTGCAAACACAGTATGTCATCTTTCTCTGTGTTATGTTTACATGTTTTAGTGACTGATCATTAACTTCACAGGCGCCTGGGCAACAGGTCATGCCCACCGCGGTCGGCATCATGGGTCACTCCATTGCGACATTGCGCCTCGTCTTCAAGTCTTTGCTGTCCACTAAACCATGGATACAGGATCCATATGTTGTTCCAATCCCGTGGAGAGATCCTTCGAGTGAAAGAGATAAGCGCCCGGCCTTTGGTTTTATGAGGCATGATGGCAACGTACATCCACATCCGCCGGTGAGCCGTGCCCTCGAGACTATTTATCGAGCATTACAGGAAGCCGGTTACGAGGTGAGTTGCTGGCGGCCCATCTTTACATCCTACGAATTACTCATGTGATTACAGCTGCTTGATTGGAACCCACCATCCAATAATAATTCCATCGCGATACACGTAAGTGTTTGTATCCGAACATCTATGTTTGTAAGTACCTGATCCTTGTGACTCTAGGGTCCCATTGCCAGAGGCGATGGCTGTCCTGATGTTTGGGAGGCACTTCAACTTTCAGGTGAACCTCCTGTTCCCGAAATAGCACCACTGTTCCCAGGGGGCGCAGTGAAGCCGCTAATTCCGCTACTCGAATACGAGAATATTGTCGTGCATATGAAGGAATACCGTTACAGTTATCAGAATTACTGGATGTCTTCTGCTAGTAAGACAAGAAGTGGTAGAATATCATAAGAAATCTAGCCAGTGGGATCTACGTCAGCTAATTATCTGCAGGCCGCCCCGTAGAGGCAGTGATTCAACCAGTCAGTCCGTATGCGGGAGTTTTACCGGCCAAATTTTACTACTCAGGCATGTGTGATATCTTCCTACTCAATGTGTTTCCTGTGCTTACTGAGAGTAGCATATTCTAGTTCTGTCAACGTATTAGACTACTCGTCCGTCGTGATTCCAGTTACCGTAGCCGACCAGGAGGTAGATACAGTAGATGAAGACTTCAAAGCACTCACTGAGACTGATAAAATGAACATGGATGCTTGTACGTCGATACTGCTGCATGTTCACGAAATCTATTTTTCTAACTGCAAGCAGATGATCCAAGGGCTTATCATGGTTCGCCCGCAGGCGTTCAGCTAATTGGAACCAGGTTGAATGAGGAGAATCTACTTGAAACGGCTCAGATCGTCGTCGACGCGCTAGAGAAGTACAATCAAAAGAGCAAATTGTAGAGGACTTGGCATAAGTAAGATAAGGTATTCTTGGTGGTTTGAGAATCTTAAGAGATACAGCGATTGGAAGCTATGCGGGGATACCAGATTGAATATTCATAATACTAAGAATCATAAGAGAAAGATTCTTCTACCATAATCAGTTTGTCTAATACCTGTTCCAGTGCAGGCCTACTCCTGCCTATGTCCGATATAAGCTTCTTACCGTGACTCAAAAATTCCTGGGCGATTTTCAGCTCATTCTCCCACCACGTAAATGCCCCGTCAAGGACTTCACAAGCTGTGCCTGCCGTATCTCTCTCAACGGATGGCATGCCATCTGGGTAGAGCAGTCCGCCTACTCTTGTGACAGGTCTCGTTGTAGGCATCGGCTCCTTGCATCGTATAGCCAACTCCGTATGATCAAACCCTAAGTGCTGTATGTCCACAGCGGTACACTGCTTAATTATTATTTGTATCTGCTGCGGTGTACGTCGAAAGGTAGGAAACTCTACTTCTGGGTCGTAAGTGAAGCAATTTGTTTTATCCTTGCGCAGGTTACTCTGCTCTTCAAAGACGCAGTAGATAAATAACCCAAGGCAATAGGCCATTGCTTTCTCCTGAACCTCTGGAGACATCGATGACCAAGCACGGTTGCGAACGGCACCTCGCCCCCCATCCGGCAGCAAAGGGGTCAGAACAGAATTCCACCTGTCTTCAAGGAACTTGGGTTGTGATTTGCGTATATTCTCGGCATATTGGACATACAGGACTTCAGGAGCTTTAAAAGCTCTAACTTTAAGAGAATTAACTGAAAAAGAAAGATATATATTATATAATTTAAGTATATAATTATAAAAGTTAGTTTATAATAAATTCAAGAAATAAGTAAAAATACATATAGACTTAAGATAATATAAAAGTAAGGATATTAACATGAAATTTCATTAATATATTATATAGACTTTATAGAAAAGACAATTAAATTAGCTGATAAGTTAATGTAAATTTTAGAAGTTTAAGATATAGTTTAAGAAATCTAAGATTATATTAAAATATTATTATAGGTTTTGACTTTAATAGAATAGAGTTGATTATATCGTGTAATATATGGTTACCATACTAATTTGTATGTACAAGTGAGATAATAGAATGCTTGAGGTTGTGTCCGGTATCGGTGTAATCCGGAGGATTTAAGTAAGTGGCCGGAGGATTTAAGTATACCTTATATTAACTAAATAAATAATAAATCTCTTGTAGCAAAAAGCATAATCGTTTAAAGTTAAAGTTATGAAGTAGCATTGTTCTTATAAATTTTGCATTTTAAGGAGAGGTTTTAGAAGTTTTCAACATGTTTCTTGTTATTATGTGGTGTATTCTCTTCGGCACTGCTGTTTCTTTGGTTTCTTGTACCGGGTAACATGCTTGATAACAATTTGTACCAGACTTTATAACTACTTAGCATGTGTGTGCTTCGCTGGTTAATTTAGCATTCGGAGCGATTTTGATATAATGAACATTTGCTGAAGATTATCTGTTGTCTACTTTTAAACATTCTTTGCTCATGGCAACTAAGACTGGAGAGTAATGAAAGTTTATGATGTTATAGCTTGTTATAATAACAAGCTCGGAGGGATAGGTCATTAAACATGCGTTAAAAGAAGAGATAGTATGGATATGATGAGGAGTTTTTGAAAATTGTTATGCTTCTAAGATATTACTGCCTTTTTATAGGAAAGAGAAGTGTGCTAGCGGTTACAGCGGCTACAGTAATGGCTAAGGTAGCAATTACAACAGAAGATCGATATTTTGATTCTTCTGCTTTATTCAAGTGTAAATTTCAGATATATAAGTGTAGTTTCTACTTAAAAATTCAACAAAAACTATATTAAACATATTTTCTTGTCTGTTTTAATTAGTTTGTAAGCGTTTAAGTATAAAGGCTAGTAGTAAGCCTCATACTATTCATTGCATTTTAGCATTTCTTTTCATCAGGCTTTTACTAATAACCTTTGTTATATTTCTGGTAATATTCGGCTTTGCTTTACAATCATATAAGTTAACCGGCGAGCTTAAGGAATTTGTCCAAGATACTATCCAGAATGTACTACTTGTATACTTTGCCGGATTTGCTTGTTTTATTAGCATTTTGGGTATAAGTTATCTTTGGGCAAGGATGTATAATCAGAGTAAGTAACTGTTAAACAACTTATTTATGTAAGTAACTTAAAATTGTTTTTGTATTATTAACTTACTCTTACAGACTAGATTTGCTTAATTCGAGTATAAAGTTTATTATAGTGCTTACTAATATTTATAATACTAAGCATAAGATGTAGTCTATTACAGTTATAATGACAGTTACTAGGACTAAGGTTTGTACAGTTGTTATGGTAATATTATAAGCAGTTTATAAATAACTTGAAGAGCATTAATTCAGAAGAGTTTTCTCCTAATACACACTTATCAAGTATAAAATAAAAANGTTATTACATTATTGCTCTATTACCGGTCATCCGAATAAAGAGCTTCAATCTTTTGCCACAGTTACTTTAACCGGCTTTTTATAACCAACAATTACATCTATCCCTGTATGCTAGCCTAGTGTTATATTAATTTAAGGGAATTCTAAAAGTTATAATTAAGTTATGCTTTAGAAAAGTTATATAGACATACTAGCAACATGACGTGATACTAGACGTATATAGATTGAATTAGAATATAATATCATTGACCAACTCGCCTCTCGTACAATGCGTTCAATCAATAAACTTGCCCTTCTTAATCAAGTGCTTAACTCCCTGGATTTGTCCTTCTAAGCTGACTTGGCAATCCGAGCATTTGGAGCTGCGATTTTGCCAAGGATTTGAGCCAAACACCTGATCCAGAAGGCGCTCAAAGAGGGACGTCGGGCCGAACCTGTCGTTTCCGTTGCCTATCAACTATCGACAACTCAGCATTGTGGTTGCCTAGGCTGGTGAGATTTTTCATTAATAGATTTCCATTCTCGCACCTGTATAACTAGAATGTATGTATTGATAACTAATTGCATGTAACTTAACCGTTTGGTTAGGTGATAATAAAACAGATTATAGAATGTAACTTCTCTTGACTATCTTTATATATTGTCTTCATCCCCAAGCCCACACTTCCAGTACGAGGCTGCGCATAAGGATGATACCTGTACGTAGATAATCTAGGATTATGACCCCACTTATTGTTAAAAATGTACTTTAATCATATATATAGATACTACCATCCCATCTAGGAATAGCTAGAGTCTGCGAACACTTCGAAGGTTCGGTCCGTTGGGCACGGAGCTCTACTTATTAGACCGTGTGGGGTAAGGCCATGACCCGCTTTCTCACTACGTCCTGTTTATCCATTCTCAAGATTTAAACTTGCCCTGATAGGAAAGTCGCATTCAACACAATTATCTCAAGGTAAATCGAACACCTGAAGCGCTTCAACATGGCCTCTGAACTAGCTGCCGAAGCCACTGAAGTGTTCAGTGCGGTGGGTAAGGTGGTAACCCAATCAGCAAAACAGTACTGTGGTGCAGTAGTCAGTGACATCAAAACTGCTATAGTACCAGACAAATTAGTTAAAAAATTAGGAATTAGGCAGAAAAGAGACGATGAATTGTGCCATACCTGTCGGAAGCTTGATTTAGTTAAGCTTTTCAATGACATGAGCCCTGTGTTAGATCAATTAGATGAAAGGATTTTGATTGGAACATACGATGAGATAGTGACTAAGACCCACTGTCCATTCTGTCGACTTGTTCTGTCTGCAGTGAACAACTCACTCCATGATCCAATCCAGCCTGGATATCGCACTGCAGAAGGCGAAGCAGTATGTTGTTTGCTCAGACGCCGCCACGCCTCAGTCCGCTTTTTGTGGCAGAGAAATGTGAAGATCGAGCTCAGATCCATCCCGGTTAAGAGCCTCTTTTCTAAATCGCGATTGCATTGCAAGTTGGGCTGGGAAGACGATATGCGAACAGACAACGACTTTATAGCGAATATAGCACAAGATTTTGATGCACAAATCATCGTCCACAGCGACAGCGCCGCAAAATATCCCTTTCCACCATCATTAGATAAGAATAACAAGCACAATCACAGCAGCCAAGGGGATGCCATGTATGACCTCAAAGTCAGTCATGAGGCTGGCTGGTGGTTGGATCCTATTCCATTGCTTGGATGCACACCAGAACCCACATTCGATATCCAAAAGTTGCTGGTTTGGCACCAATCTTGTAGCAACTGCAACAATGTCGACTTGACCTCACCCGATCCCACGCTTCTTGTCGAAATTCCTGGAATGCTTCTCATAGATACCAATACCATGAATCTTGTGCTAGCACTAGCAGGCGTTGCGTATGCCGCTCTGAGCTATGTTTGGGGCAAACTCAAAGACCCCTTTCGAGCAACGAAAGCCAACCGAGATGAACTAATGGCAGAGGGTGGTCTACTTAAAGTTCCTTTGCCAAGAACAATCCGAGAAGCTATCGAAGTGATCAAAGCTGCGGGATTCCGCTACTTTTGGGTGGATGCAATATGCATCATACAAGACGATCTGGAAGTCTTAATGGCGCAGATAACTGCGATGGATACGATCTATAAGGGTGCATCTCTCACTCTCGTTGCAGCTGGAGGTAATAGTGCAGATGAGCCTCTGGATAATTCAAAACATCAAATCCATGCTGAGGTATTTGGAGATCTGACACTGATGGCGAGAAATCGACCATTGGAGGCAACTCTCAGTCGAAGCACGTGGAACTCTAGGGCTTGGTGCTTCCAAGAGAAGATTTTGTCGAGTAAGATGTTAATATTTACCAAGGAGGAGGTATATTACGATTGTTCTCACTTCATCTGGTGCCAAAGTATGGAGAGCCCGGATTCAAAGACAGACTATTCAGCTTCGTTGAAGAGGTCTGTTTATGGGGATCCCGATGATGAACGGACTCGGAGCGGTAAAAAAGGGACCAAGAGTTCAAATATATGGTTGACTTGGAGCCCGATGAAATTCACTGTGGAAGAATACACTTCTCGGAGCCTCACAGACGAAAATGACATACTTTCTGCTATATGGGGTGTATTGAACTCGATTTCTCCAGATTTAACGAACATGGTTGGAGGGTCCTCAGTACCGTATCTTATATACATGATGCTTTGGAGGCCAGTAGGAGCTCACTATCGCCGCTCAGCGACGAAAGTACCATACCCCTCTTGGTCATGGCTTGGTTGGATTGGCCCGAAGCAGTTTCCCGAACTATTTGAATTGGAATGCCCTGCTGGCATTTGGTATGAGATTAGGGATTTTGCAACCTCAAGATCAACTATCGTCACTTCCTGGTATTTCCGTGATTGTCGATCCTGTGAAGCGCCAAGGCATCTTCAAAATGTAGTCCAACTGGATCATCATCATCCCAAAGAGATGAAAGCGTACACCACACAGAAGCTCGAGATGTTAGGACAAGAGAATGTTATAGCCAAGACTAGAGACCTGACGGCAGACCAACTTGAACAACTCCAAAAAGCCGAGGTGATTCTGCTAAAGGAATCCTCCGGTTCATATGCATTTGCGCTAAAGTCCGAATACTCCTTGTCTGACCAACAAGAGCATGTTCAGTCATCACCTAGCTATCACGACATGCTAGACAATGGAGTTCTTCAATTCTGGACAGAATCTGCCTTTTTCAGGGTCCGCGAGTCCGAAGACAATAATTCTGAGCCTGTAATTGATGCTGCCTCTTGCAGTTTATTCAAGATTGTTGATTCCGCAGACCACTGGATTGGGACAGTCCAGTTACCCAATAATTGGTCAGGAAAAGACAAGGAGTGTGAGTTCATAACAATTTCTGCAAATCTAGTGACCTGTTCCTTAACAGGGGAGGGTGTCCTGCATGAGATGCCTAAATGGAGGAAGATGAAATCACAAATGAAGTCGATGGGAGATCCCACCTATGTTGCTGCCTACTTTTACGATGTTCTATTAGTTGAGTGGAGATATGGAATTGCGTATAGAGTAGGATTGGGTTCCATATACTTTGAGGATTGGGACTTGGCAGATCCAGTCCAAAAGCTTGTGACTTTGGGGTAATTTGTCTTGCTGAGCATAGGGATTGAGGATTGAGCCTGGTTGTAAACTACTACTATCATATGTAGTTTTAACGAGAATGACATTCTATTCTGGCCTTAAACTGATCAGGAGCCTGTCTACGATCGTTGACTAGTCCCAGGCCTGACACCAGGTTGTGGACTAATTAATAGCCTGGTGTTTTAAGGCGCTGAGGAAACGAGAGAATTGTATCAGCTGCAAAAGTCCTGACCTCCTAAAAGTAGCTCATTTACAGTTGATTAAAGTAGCAGTAACTAGAGTCATTTAATTGTGGTAATATTAACTACATACTTTTATAAAGTTCTATCTCATAGCCACAAACATAATCCATAGTCTGACGATTAATCCCATCATTGGAAAAAGGGAAACACCATTTTGTAAATTGAAATCCTACTCAATAATTGATACTTTAACATAAATACCATTATCGAGCAGCCAATTAGCTAATTAAGAGTATCAAGTTATTACAAGACATCAATTCACTTCAATACAGAGCTTCATATGGCTAAGGCTTAAATTTTAAATATGTATAACTCAATATTACAAGATCTCCCGAATTCTTAAATTAAACGGTTATCAAAGTTGCGGGTCTTAGGATGTTAAGTTGTATTAAGAATCATGACGATGTTTCAGTCCATCATCCAAGAGAGCAGTTCCAGGAAATTATTGCAGAAATTACTTCAATGATAGGTGGCTTTGCAGTAATAATATTGTACATTTCTAATCTTAGAATCTTAAAGGTCGTCATTAGTTATAGTGATGTTAAAATGAATGTGATCAAAAGAGGTTGGCGAAGTCTTGTCTATATTTACTGCTTAGCATTTGGAATGCAAGAAGAATGCGAGTTTATTTTTATAGAGACGTGAGGAGCACACAGTGAAGTTCCCAACCTCGATGTTGATGATGCAAAGTTATAAGTTTTTGTTATATTAGCAATCTATAAATTTATGATCGCTTTGTATGAAGTTATATATGGATAGCTTAAGGAAAAAGAAGCAAAGGACATATACTAGGAATTCTCCGTTTTAGTAATAAAGCTAACTTAAAAAAAATTATGAAGACTTAGGCTGGCCGAAAAATTTAGCTGGGGAAACTAAAGACCTGGCAAAATTTATTTTCAAGTCTCATGGGTTATTTACTAAAGCATTACCAGTGTGGATTTTCATGCGTACATTTGGGTAGCTGGTGAAAATCATAATTATAAAGATGTTACTTGAATTAATTTGAAACAAATTTGATAACATGTTGAGTATAACATACGCTAGTAGTGTATATAAATTATTTGTATTTTTGATTTAGAAGATCTATCCTTCTCTACTACGATTCCTGAAACATAAGGTTAAAATTTTTTACATGAACAATATGAGAATGCAAAGCAAAAGGGGGAAACCTTAGTGATATTACTAGAAAAAATCATTTCTTGCTTCAAGGATCTTGTAGACTCACTCGTGAGTGTATGCTTCTAGAAGAATAGCTTTTAAATAATATAAATAATAAGTAATGATGTAATAGAGGATAAATAACGTGATATTAAGTTTAATGCTAGTTTAAGATTTAATTTAATTTTGCATGAAGAAGATTGAATTGTGTGTAACAAAGTAAAGTAATAACTTTCTTTTTAATATAGTAAGATATATGAGTGAGTAAATGTGGTTATTAACTTGTTATATAATATTCAAAGATAAAAGAAGAGAGAATAACAATGAGAGAAGAGGAGGCTAAGAGTTTTCTTATTATATTCATTGTTAATGTTATAACAAGTTATTAAGACATTTCAGATTTAGCCTTAAAGACAACGTTAACTTTAACTACTTTATTATTATAAACATCTTTTATATTTTTAAAAAGCTAATTCTTTATATTCTTGATAAGAGTACTTATTACCAACTTAGCAGATAACTTCAAAATATTAATACTAAACATACTTAAAATATACTTTAGATATATTAGATTAATATTTATTTAAGCTTTTCTGACTAGATTATTACAAATATTAAAAANGAACTTTATAAGTAAATAATTTTAATAATATACTAATACTATAATAAGTGGCGAGTAAGCTGTAAGTGATAGCCTTTTAAAGTTGTACATAATAGTTTAAGATTTGAGGAATTTTCTTTACGTCGACGATGATGAGATTGCTTGTAATTCTTTAATAACCACCGAATTTGAGCTCATTCAGACTTGAATAAACGTTATACAAATTATACTTACTTGTTAAATCGTTTATTAGTCAAGTATTAATCATTCTTAGATAAATATAACTCTTATTAAAATTTTATTATTAATTAAAGTATTAAAATAAAAGTTAAATTAAAGTTTTTATGTATAATAAAAAGGATTTTTATATTATAAAGAACTTATAAATTCTTTTCTTACATTTTTATTCATTTTCTTATTTTAAAGAAGAATTATTAAATAATTATATAAAATAAAGTTTTTTTAAAAAAGAATATTTAAAAAAGAATAAATTTATAAGTTTTATTTTATAATAATTCTTTTTATATAAAAGATAATAATATTTAAAAAGAAGATTTATATATGTTTACAAACTTTATAAACTTTAAATTAATAATTCATTTATTAAAGTTTAACTTTAACAAGTTTATACTTTAAAGGTTAGCTTATTTTTAATATTACTGCTTTAAGCAAGCTTATCCTCTATATAAAAAGAAAGCTGATTAAACTTTAATCGGTGTTAGATTAAGTTTAATACAACTTAAATAGGAAACTAGATAAACTCGGATTAAAACTTAGATTAATAGTATAAAATTATTTACAACTTTATTTTAATAGCAGTTAAAGCTTTTAAGTTTTTAAAGTATACTAAAATTTAATAAGTCTTTGTGTTAAATTACTAAAATCCTAAATCAGAACAAGTTATGATGTAGTTAAAGTTAGTTAAAGTTAGTTGAAGTTCAGTTAAAATTTGCTTAGTAAACGAGTAAAAAAGTCAAAGATAACATTAGTAAAATTTGTTTATTAGAAAAAAAANGTAAAGCAGATTAAATAATTGTAATTATAGTTAAAGTATAATTAAAAGTATAAATAAAGTTTGAGAAAACGCTTTTTTNAATGTGATAAGTATAAATAGTAAAGAGTACTTATGTAAAGTTAGGCTAAAAAGCTGTTCTAACAGTATAAAACATTATATAACTTTATTTTAACAATAATTGTAATTTAAAATTTGTAAAGTAAAGTTTTTATTTTATAAAATATTTTATTTAATATATAATATACAAGTTATAAATAAGTTATAATGATGTTTAAACTGTTTGTAAAGTTAAGATGTACTAATTTAGAAGTTATTTATTAAACGAATATACTATTATAAAATAACTAATACAACTTGAAGAGTAAAAATCAAAACAATTATAATAATGATAATATGTTCGAATATAACGTAAAATATAAGATATTATTATACAAAGTCTACAAGTAAACTATATAAAAATTAAATACTTATTTGCACAAATTGTATAGTTTAAAGAAGTAAAAGTGTAATCTGTTACTTTAAAAGTATAAGCTGTTATTATAATAATAGTTAAAAAANCGTTAAGCAGTTAAAGTTTAGTATACTGCTATTTGCAGTATTAGAAGAATTACTTGACAGATTAGTATGTAATAATTACAATGATATTATATTATTGAAAAACGTAGTACAAAAGTATATAAAAAAAGTATAAGTAATACTAGTTTAAATTAAAATTAACATATTAAACTAAAGTTAAAGTGTAAACGTTTTTNCGAATTTAAGTATTAATAGTATTTTATTATAAAATAACTTTAAGAAGTAATTTAGTCAATTAAACTAGTAGAAGATGAAAATGCTACAGTTTAAAATTAAATTCTACGAGAATTTTACAAAGTTAACAAACAAGATAAAAGACTACTTATATTATAAATCTTATCATCATAACCTGATAAAATGCTAAAAGGGCAGCTTATGAAATATCAATGACTAATAACTGTTGAGTTATATAATATATACAAGAAGTATACATTAGTATAAAAGGTATAAAATTATATCAAATTAGACTAGTTAAATTTGAGATATATAATTGTTTATATAAGAATATACTCTTTAAACTTTAGTTAGGAATTTTATATTCAATTTAAGTTACAACTTTATAATATACTTTACTATTCTATAAAACTTCAGTTAACTTGCTTTACAAATAAACTTACAAAGTGATTAAACTTATATCACATGCTAGTAATTAAAAGTTCTATAACATTTTAAATACTTTTTACTTGAATACAAATTGTATAATAGATAAGTAAGTATAAACTAAGAAAACTATATTAATATAAGAAAGTAAAACTATATTGAATGTTCAAACTTAATAGTAAAATAATGTTAAACTAAATAAAGTAAAGATAAAACTATTAAAGGTACTACTTTTAGCACTATTTACAAAAGATAAATCTAAGCTTTAACAGTTTAAAATATAAGTTATAATCTTCTTTAAGTTCAATGAGGACAGATTTAAAGGAGAAGAGAACAAAATTCTCTAAATAGCATTAAACCTTATAAGATTAGCTTTTGATTAGTTTTAACTATACTTGAACAACTTTATAATTTATTAGAATAGAGTAAAAGCTTAATAATAAGAAATATATAATATCTTTTTAGATCTTAATAACTTTTAAATTATTATCAAAAAAGTATATAATAGCATAAACATAAAAANGAGATATTAAGTACAAGCTTTTATTCCTAAAGTAAAGAAGTTAATTAGCTTTAACTTATACAACAGAATTTAGGAAATATATAGTTTAAATAAATTAAGTAAACAAAGCTTTTAAAGTAGTATATTATAAAAGACTTGAAGAAGAAGTTAAAGATAATATATTTAAGTTAATTAGATAATTTAATACACTAGAAGAAATGATAACCAAATCTATTAAGTTTAATAATCAAATCTACAAAAGAAAGTTTAAAAGGAAAGAATAATATTCCTTTACAAGAAAGAAATCAAACTAAAAATTANGCACTAACTAATAAAAGTAATTTTATAAACTTAAATATAATAAGAAAAGGGAAACTCTAGAAAAGCAAAAAACAAAAAGCTTAAGAAAAARGGAAAATTCATTTAAAATTAACTTTGAAAAATTAAAAGATTAGAAGGAAAAGAAGTTATATTTCAAGTATAAGCTTTTTAAGCATTTTGTTAACAATTACAGAGATAAAAAAAACAAATAACAATTATAAGTATAAATACTATAAATATTCTAAAATAAGAAAGTTTACTATTAAGTTATAGAGAAGTAAGAAGAGATATACTCAGAATAAGAGCATTTGTAAACTTAATATATTTAAGAAAAAACACAACCAAAAAAAGTATTTAATATAAAAGATTAACTTTAGTTGCAAGTATATTATTATATTAATTATAAACATCTAAAATGTTAGCATATTATATAACTTTTAAAGATTAGTCAAAATAAAATCTTTTAGTAAAAAACTAAAATAACTTAATATTAATTATTAAAAGAGGTTATAAAATAATTACTTTTACTTAAGATAAGTTACAAGTAGATATAAAACTTTGACTATCAAAGACAAGATAGTAAAACTACTTGTTAAAACTTAATTAATAAATCTTAAACAAAAAGACAATCAACTAATTATATTAAATTAAGTTTGACCTAAAAAGGAAAACTATTATATTTGAACAAAGAAAAGATAACAACATCTTAAATAGAGAAAACCTTTTAGTAAAGAGTATACAGTAAATACTAAAAGCTATTACTAAACTTTATATATTAACTTAAGAGGAAATTAACGAATTTCTAGATCTTAAAGTTAAAGTAACAATTTTAAACATTAATGAAAATAAGATTAAAAGAATCTAGGATAAAGTTTTAAAAACTGCTGAAAATAAAGTAAAAGAAGAGTAGTAAAAAGGTTAATTACAATTATTAGACTTAATAAACAGCTAAGGATAAACTACTGACAATACAAAAGAAAGAGTAATTAGAAAACTAAAANCTTAAANGCTCTGAATAAAAATGTATTGTTTTTAAAAGTCATTATAACCAAACAAAAAGTAAAAGTATTATTAAATTTTAAAGTTGTAAGAAATTTTATAATATTAGAAATCATAATAAAATTAAATATAAATATTTAAATTAAAGATTATAAATATCCAGTTAAACTTGTAAATAATTCTATTATAAAGTAAAATATTAAAATAAAAATTAGATTAATAATAATAGTTATCAAAGTAAGTTACTAAAANGAAGATAATGTTTGATATAACTTACATTAAAAANCTTCGAGATAATATTAAGTATATTATAAATATAAAAGAACAATCTAAGAATAAATTAATAAGAAAAAANCTGTAAAATTCTTATAAAAGGAATTATAAAAGATATTAACAAAAGTTATAAAAAANCAGAAAATTTAAAACTATTCATATGATTAAACTTAGTTAGCTAGAAAGCAAGAACATAAAAATCAGCTTAATTTCAAGTTAGTTAAAACAAGATAAAGGTTTTAAGTACATTCTTAAAAAANTACAAAAAATAAATAAAGCTATTTAAAGAAAAACTAGAAGACTTAACATTATCAGAATATTAACTTTAAGATTATAAGATTAATTTAGAAGAAAAACTTTAACTATTATTTAAACTAGTATATTTAACAACAATAGTAAAAGATAAAATGATAAAAAAANTAACTAAATAGAATAGTTAAAAGAAGATTATACTAGAAGTTGAACTCTTTAGCAAAAGTATTATTGTTATTTGTAAAAAANGCTAGATAACTTAAAAAGCAAGCTTTACAAAGATTATAAAAGTTTAAACAAAAGAACAATCAAAGACTAATACTTATTATTATTAATAAAGACTACTAAAAATAAGCTTAAAATGCTAAGTTTTTTACAAAATTAGATTTATTATTAACATTTAATTTTATTAGAATTAAAAAAGAGAATAAATAAAAAANCTATTATTAAAACCAAATATAACCTGTATAAGTTATTAGTCATACTATTTAAATTAACAAACATACTAACTACAATACAAAAAAANTCATAGACAAAAGTATTAAAGAATACTTGAAGAAGTTTGTTATAATTTATTTAAACAACATTTTAATATATTCAAAGATAATAAAAGTTTACAAAATTTATATAAAAACAATTCTTAAAACATTATAAAAAGTAAAATTTTAATGCAAACTAAGGGAATGCAAATTTTATAAAATAGAAATATAGTTTTTAAAATATATTATCTCTGAAAATGAAGTTAGAATAATAAAAGAAAAAACTAAAGCTATTAAAGAATAAACTATACTTAAAGTAATTAAAGAACTGTAAAGTTTTTTAAACTTTATAAACTATTATTAAAAGTTCGTAAAAAATTACTCAAGAATAATATTACTATTAACAAAGTTAACTAAAAAGAATATGTTTTATAAATAAAANGAAGGAATAGTAAAATGCTTTTGACAAANGTTAAAAAANGCATTCAAAAAANGATCAAAGTTTTAAGATTTTCAACTTAGACAAACTTGTTCAGATTAAAATAAATATATTAGACTATACTTTAAATATAATCTTAAATTAGTAAAACAAGCAAAAAANGTTAGAAATTACTTGTATTTTATTCGAAAAAGTTTAACTTAACAGAGTAAAATTATTCAATTTATAATAAAAAACTATTAACAATAGTAAATACATTAAAGAAATGAAAAANTATACATTATAAAAACAAAATAACAGATTGAAATACTAATAAATCATTAAAATTTAAAATATTTTATGTTATTTAAAGAATTAAATATAAAACAAGTTAAATAAGCAAAAACTTTGTCAAAATACAATTTCAAAATTTGACATGTTAAAAGAACTAACAATAAGTAAACTAATACTCTAAGTTGAAAACTTAAGTATATAAACAAAGAAGAGTTAAGTTTATAAAAAGCAGTTTTAACTAACAATAAAGAAAAAATTACTTATAATCAAAGATAGTTAATGTTTATATTAACAGTAGTTAATAAGACTTAAATCAAAAANGATTCAAAATAAATTAGCTAATAATAGTATAAAGAATAAGAAATTTCAAATAAAGAACAAAGAATAAAAATTAATTAACAAACTATAATATAAGAGTAAGAAATTGTACATTTTTAAAGTATTATTAAGAAAATTCATAATGGAATAGTACACTTTATTACAAAATAAACACTTTGAAATTGAAAAAACCTATTACAAACTTTAAAANGAATTATTATTCATATCAGATAAGACAAATAACTAGAGAAGTTATTAAAAAGTATAATATTTATAATAAAATAAGAAACTTAAAATACTAACCTTATAAAATGCTTTAGCTTATTAAAATACTAACATAGTCATGACAAACAATTGTATAAAACTTTATTATCAAGTTATTAAAATCCAAAGATTTAATAACGAAAAAGGATTATAATAGTATTCTAATAATAACAGATATCTTCATGAAATATATAATCTTTGTATTATAAGATAAAACATAAAGTGTAGAAGAAGTTATAAAAGCATTTCTTCAACATATGATAATACTATTTAAAATATTAAAAGATATTATATCTAATTAAAATATATGTTTTACTTCAAAGTTTTAAAAAACATTGACAAAACATATAAACATTAATAAGAAAATGTTAATAACATTTTACTTACAAACTAATAATCAGACAAAAAGATTAAACTAAACATTAAAAGTGTACTTATAATATTATATAAATTATAAGTAAAACAATTAGCATAATCTGTTATTATTAGCATAATTAACTTATAACAGTTTAAAATATAAAACAACTGAATTCACACTATTTTATGCAAATCATAGAAGAGAATTAAATAAATTCTGAATAAATGTTAAATTACAATCATCATTTAATTCAACAAACAAGTTAACAGAAAAACTGTATAAAATACATGTTAAAGTAATAAATACAATACAATCTATAAAAAAAAATAAAANGTATATTATAATAAGAAACATAGTATAAAACTTATATATAAAAANGGAAAATAAAGTTTACTTTCGAAGAAAAAANTATACAAATAAAACAATTTAATAATAAACTTAAGTTTGTAAAATTAAAACCATTTAAAATTAAAGAAATTTATAAACTAATAATAATTAAATTAAAGCTACTTAGTAAAATGCAAATATATCTTGTATTTTATACAGTATTACTAGAATTTACACTTGTGAATATACTACTAACACTAAGTATAAAAGTTAAGTTAAAATTAAACAAAGAATAAGTTGTTAAAAAAATCTTAGATTACAAATACTAATATAAGAAAATTCAATATTTAGTTAAATAAAAAAGATTTCCAAAATCAGACAATTTATAAAAGTTTACTGAATATCTGAAAAATACTAAAAGGATAGTAGAGAATTATTACTAAACTTTAATTTAAAAAAANTCTTCAGAAGAAAGAATTAATTAAATTAACAAAATAAATGAAAAATCAACAATGTTAACATTTAACATAAAGAAAACAACTAAAGAATATTACTCATTTTTATCAGGAGAATATAATAAACTTTTAATAAAGATTAAAAAGTCTAACTTTTCCTTTTTTNAACCTTTCCTTTTCTTTAATCTTTTCTAATTTATCCAAAGTAAAAACATTTCGTTTAAACATTTTACAAGCACAAAACTTTAATTGTTTTTATTGTTTTTCCAACCTTAGAAGTTTAGCTAAAATAACTTCTTTTTTNAATAGATAATTATTATTCTTCTTAAGGATAACAGTTTATCTTATTAGTATTAAGCTTAAGGTTTTTACAATAATAACTTTACAAGTGTACTTTAAGCATTTCTAGAATTTACAAAATCAAATATAATCTTTGTTATTAGATTCGCAAAAGCAATATCTGATAATTATTATAAAATTAAATGTTTTAATATTATCAACTTGTTTTATACATTATTAATAGTAAAAATGATTAAGTAATATAATGAAAATAAAAGAAGTATAGTTAAGAAAATAATAAAGATTATTTAACATTACTAGTTAAGTGTTAAAACAACATTAAAATAAAAAGAGGATAATATTACAAATCTTATTATTATAATCTAATAAAATACTAGAAGAACAACTTATAAGATATTGATTATTAACAACTGTTAAGTTATGTCACATATATAAGAAGTATATACTAATATAAGAAGTATAAGGTTATACTAAGTTAGACTAGTTAAATTTAAAATATATAATTATCTATATAAGAATATACTTTTTAAACTTTAGTTAAGAACCTTATGTTCAACTTAAGTTATAACTTTACAATATACTTTATTATTTTATAAAACCTTAATCAGCTTACTTTACAGATAAACCTATAAAATGACCAAGCTTACATTATATGTTGGTAATTAGAAGTTTTATAACAACTTAAGATTATTAATTTAAAGATAAAAAAGCTAATAATACTAATTAATAGAACTTTATACAATAATATTAACATTTTAAAAGTTATAATATTAAACATATTATTTATACTAATAAATTATCTAACTAATATAATAAGCAAATGTAATATACTAGTAAAATTGTTGTTTTGATAATTAAATAAGCTATAAATAAATTAAACTTGTTTGATAATAATACTTTATACTAGTTATAAACAGTTAATATTATTAAAAAAAGTTGAAAATTAACTTATAGTATATCTTTAAAACAAAAAAANGGTTAAATATATATATTATATGTATTTATAGTACAAAAGAAAAGAGAAGTAAAAATGATAAAAGTAATAGTAATAATAAAAGTAAAAATAATTGAAGCGCTTGATTATTCTATGGTCATAATTAGACCTGTATATACACGAATTGAGCGTATAGCGACCGTAATCTACATGCCGATTACCTCTCCCGTACCTACGTGTACAGGCGGTAGTAAGTGGTGGTGGAGTTGACGTTGTTATCAATGGTGGAGCACGTGCATGGCACGTGCCATAGCGGTGAAGGTGACACAAGTTGCACAATATCTTAACACATGGGCTTGAAGTTGCCTCGGGTCTCACGGAAGACTATGTCTTAGTAGTACCAAACTTCAAGCTTTCTTGTTTCCACAGTTTACGACTGTGGCAGGAAAAGACCTTAACGCATATGTAGCCTGTTCAAAACTTTCTATGCGAACTATGTGCTTCAATTCAGATTACAAATCCATTAAATCGTAAACGCTTCCACTAATCACATACCCGCGGCTACACGAGAACCCGGCATCTACTAACATCGCCACGTCTTCAGATAAATGCAGGAACGTGGTGTTGCTATTCCTATGCAATCCGCGAGCCATCGATTAAAACTTAATACTCTTTGGAACAGTTCGCCGAGGTTGTATACTAGCTACCGAAGGTGATGTATAAGGGACACAAGATTCAGCCGCTACAGCAAGCAGTTTCCAGTATGAAGCTCAATCAACAGAGAAAAAGGATTAAGCATACATAGCTCAATCTCGATTTACGTTCAATCCACGTTCAATCCACGCTCAATCCTATTCTCCAAATACGAATTCCCGAAGCTCCCTGCCCTCATTAGACCCACACTTCCCCTTCAATCTCTTTTCCATCATATTTCACCCCAAAATTCCATCCAAGCCTTCTCTGCCTTAGCCTCACACCGCACCAATTCCTAGAGGCCGCGGTGAAGTTGCATCATGATGTCATGCAAGCAATCCGAGTTCTGGTCGAGGTAAAGTGTTAAAAAAAGCTGTTGATAGACATCGTAGCCTGTTTCACGAAGCCTGTACAGGTTCTCGAAGCTTTGGCGGTAGAACTAGGTCTCTTAACGCAGATATCCCAAATCCCTGGTGAGCTCTTCGACTCTAGCAGATAGGTTCAGGCAGTCATTCTGTTTTGCAAGTTGAACCTGATGTCAAGAGTATTCAAGCACTGATGTTAATCTGTTCCTGAGATGAATTTAGTGATCAATCCTATTGACTTCTGGTAGCTCTACACGTGGTAGGAGACAGAGAGAATTTCTGGGGAAATTTTGTAAAGCTAATGGCAAAAGCATTCAGAGTGGCTGTTGTCAATGATTATACAATAGAAATAGAATGTAACATGACGTGGAGGACAAGCGTTTGACAAGTTACTATATACTAGTTGTGATAAAGGGTAGTGAGAGAGTTTTTTGACTCAATAGCCTTGATATTGATAGCCTATCAAGAAGTGATAGTCCTCATCAAACTTATAATAGACCATTCAAAAGTTGATGCTAGATCTCGTTAACCTTGAGTTATTAGCGGAGGATCAAAACAGACGTTGAGGACGTTTTATAAAAGCCCAATTGGATCTTGATAGAAATGCTGATAGCCTGCTTTTGCATTCCTACAAGAGGATAATCATATGCTTAGGTTTTATTTCTAACTCTAATCCAAGTAAGATAAGTATAATGATGCCATATTCCGAAGGAAGCTCTCTAGAGATATAAAAACTAGCTTCCTATTTCATGAAATCAAGTAAATATCTTATGTCACTAAAGTAATCACCACCTTCGACACTTCTTAACCCAGGCGATGTCCCGTAGCTATTAGATGAAGCTTTGCTCTTTTTTCTACCCCACCGGCCTCGGCTTGATTCCCCCTGTAACCCTCAACACCTTCTTCGGTTGAAGTGGATGCAATAACGCTGGAGGTACTTGGCTGGGTCTCGATCGATTGAAGGGGCACGGCAGGAGCAATTGAACAAAACCTGCGGGCGGGCCCGCCCGGAGGATTTGTAGCCCGATGAGTTGCCTGCTGTCTGTTGTCCACGCCTGAGAGTTGTGGTTCAGGCAAACTTTCGATCAAATTTTGTAGCTGATTAGAGGAAAAGCGTTCTATTGGTCTCTCTTTACTCATAGGAGCCTCTGTCGATGCCGTTGACTGCAGGACTTCCTGAACGATGCCAAATTGTGAACTTGCTTGCATAATGGCGACCTGACTACTGAGACTATCTGCAATCTCACCACTTTGTATTACCTCTCTAAATACTCGCTCTAAGAGTTCAGTTGTGTCCTTATGACTATTACACTCAAAGGTAAGTTCTTCTCGAAATGCTCGGTGTTCTAGACGCTCTTCATTAAGCATTTCCCAGCTGGCAATAAGGGAAGCCTCACACTGCATAAGGGCATTGGTGGCTTCGTGCAGATCACTCTCCAGTCTCCGGGCATACTCATTCGCTGATTCCACTCTAGAATAGAAATCATGCAAGAAATCCCATGTGGATCTTCCACGACATATTTCACATTGAGTAGTGGTCGTGATAGTCTATAAATATTAGCAACTTTCTTCCTTGTAGGCATGAGCTTACTAGAAGGTTTAGTTAAGACATTAAAACCAGGCTGAGTAAAGTAACACTCCTAGCTGTGGAATGGCCAGATTAACTTTACTTATAATGCGATGCAGGATGAAAATGATAGGCAAGCCTTACCAAACGGAGGCTAACCTAAAATTAAGAGACCATCTCGGTAGCCCTCTTAAATAGTACAGCAGCATAATTAATGAGTTATTTATGTCATCTAGTGAGATTATGGATCATGCTTTAAAAAGGGATAATCATAGTCATAACGTAATGTCATTATACAACATCAACCCGTCTATAAAGGGCTTTGATATGAACTCTATTGAGAGTTAGTGTTCACTTTGTATATATATCAATAGATAAACATCACATCATTGAATATACTATAAAGTAGGATTATAGCTTGTTATATTCTTGGTATTTCTCAAAATACACCTGAACTTGTGATTGACAGCCTTGACTTTTACCATTGAAAGTAGTTTAGATAGTTCCTCAACGCTACTCTATCCTCCTCTGCATATCTCAGTCTAGAAATATCTTCCTCTTCTGCCATCACTAGCCATTTGATGGTCACAGAGACATCATTAGGATGTCCAGGCGGTAAAGTGCAAGCAGCATGTCGTCGTGCTTCTGCGATTAAGGGATGAAGAGGAATAAAAATTCTCAGCTCCGGCAGGATCCAGTTATATCACATCTAAGATGATCAGTTAGATTAGTAGAGCATTGACAAGATACTGACAATCTACACTAAAGGATTGATCTTTCATAAATTCATCGTCGCCTTTCTAATCTTAGTATAACAGACGCAAGAGAACAAATTTACTTACCTCCTTCCACAAGTAGATCTAACTGTCTTAATTTGGCTCTAACTGTATGTTTAATACAACTTTGATGATTCCTTTTATTGAAAGCCACAAAAATCTGGTGGAGTTTCGCCGTCCACATCTCAGAATATACTTGGCTTAACAATGATAACTTTGAACCTTCCTATGCATATCAATGTGCAGACATGCTTGACCCAGGATGATTTTGATGAGTAGCTAGCATTTAGCAGTTCTCCAAAAGGTTACAATTGTAAAAATCACAGACTAAGAAATCGCCGATTAGAAATGCCTAAAATCAACTACGTTGGGGAGTTTGTCTGGTTATCAGACAATGAATATTCACCTTCACGTCTACTAGTTAGTGCAGAGCCTTCAGCAGAATTTACTGCTGTGAGGAGTATAGGTTCGCTAGAGCCAAAGCTCCACAAAGAGGCCGGATTGACCTGAAATGTCCAGGTTTCGTCCGATGCCACACTCCGTTGGAGGATGTCAGTTTTGCCAGGCTACCGATCAGGCCTGCTTTAATCACAGATACTAGCAAAATTAGGATGGTCTTCCGATCATCTTTAGATCATCTCCAAGCGGACTCAGATTGCGTAATTAGCCACCAACAAACGGTACGTTGCACAGGGGTTGCTATAGCATTATAGGTAACGGAGATTAACCCTGGTCAGATATCGTATGGTAGACCCTCAACGGAGATGATCCTCTAGATTATCATGTAGGGGAACAGGATATCCTCTACATGACTCTCTTCAGTTTAATATGAAAAGTATGTACATGTACAATCCCAAGTTCACGATTGACTTATGATATTCGCATTTTCAATATGGCGAATTCCACAAACAACACTACTTAGGATGATATCATCCAGAACATGATCCCTCCTTCTCAAGTTCCTCAACCACCTTTTTCGTCGGATTTTCAATCATCTTTGGATCAGATGTCATTCTCCAATGTCGTAGACTGGTTTCCAAGCCCCGAGAATAACATGACAAATCTGGCCGTAGTAGCAGGTAACTCTCGACGTCACCCAAGCATTCCAAAGTCCCCATCCAAAACACTCAACGATTCTTCCTTAACTCCTCGACGTAGTGGTCAAGCTTATATACCGCATGCAGAATTCTTAAGTACTGTTCGAAGTATCGTGGATAAGTTGAATGTACTCCAAGAGAGGTGAGTTACGATGATTGCATTTAAAAGACACTCGCTAATCAACAATCAGTCTTCGAGATGTGCAAATGTGATATATCCCCTCTTAGCTCAAAGGATCATCTAACATTACTCAGGAAGCTGCAAACAGTAACAAGCAACCACAAAGAGCTTTCCTTTTAGACGGTTGATATGAATAGCACCATCACAGATCTTGCACAACAGGTTGTAGAAAAAATAAGAGTTAATATTATAGAAGACAATGAGTAGCAAATGCCTAAAGAAGAACAGTCCAAGTCTTGAATATGTAAGAGCCTAAATTTGAGATATACATAGTTTGTGGAGATAAATCAGATCAATTTCGGCTTCTTCCAATCATAATCTACTCTCATATTCCCTCACCATAAGATTACACAATGCAGCCTTGATAGGCATGAGCTTGACACATAATAGCTTCGTTTAACCCAGGCGAACTTTAGACTAACTAAAAACCATGCTTAGACAAGGCAATTGCGGTAATCCTGTCTCATACTATCAAGTGCCAAGGAAGATCAACGATGACAAAAATCAGAAGATAAACGGCCAGCAGGAACTAGTAGGCTAGTGATGACTCAGGAAAACTAGCATTCTCGTCTACTCTAGTCTGCTTGGATACTTAAATGTATTTATATCAAGAGGAACTGACCTACATTAATGCAATAGTCATCCATCTTTTCTACCTATTTACAATGCTTTGGACTACAATCATCGTACTATTGCTAGCAGTGTACAAGCCGGTGTTTGGTTATGACAGTCATAGTTATAACGAAGCCTTTGTAACATCTACTTTGACCGTGGCTTTGTCTTTGGATTTAACAGCAGTAATGAATACACCTGTCATAATTATCTTAATAATCACTGTATCCAAACGTGGGGAAGCTTGCTGGACATCTATGTCTAGTTTGATAACTCCTTCATCTTCATCATCAAGCTCAACAATTTCAACTTATACTTCTCTTTCCTCTTTGGCCACATTGTCTAATATATCAACTCCTACTTTGCAACAAGCATTGCCAATAGTCTCTACATCATCTTAAACAATTTCTGTGTCCTTTTCTACGATATTATCCAGTTCAACATCTTCAAGTGCGTTATCTAACTCAGCTATGTCTACATCTCCACCAACCTCATCATCCAGCTTGGTTCTTTCTACGACTTCTTCTTCTTCTTATTCTTCTTCTTCAGATATAGCAACATCTTTATCTAGCCCCAATTGCATTATTAGCGGGCACTGCAATACCTATAAGCTCCTTGCATGCCCTGACGGAAATTGTTTCTGTGGACAAGATATCAATAACTCCTTAACTTGTTTTCAAGAGGAGTACTATGACAATACAACAAAATGCTCGAGCGATGACGATTATGCCGAAAATGAAGTATGTGGGGTGAATGATTGCTGCGATGGTGGTGCTAGGCGTTGTCTTTGCCTAACTGTTAGGTCTCTAAATAGTCCAGCTGCTACGAGGCCATATTAGGTGCTATACTGATAAACCGAATAAGAGAAGTACGATGGTATAGCCTAGATACTTCTCATATGGACAAAATAGATTGACTGTTAAGGGAATGGTATTAGAAAGTCAAGAAAATTAGGTGCATCAATGCTTACGACTAAATCGGTCAGTTTGACCACATCGCCAAAGCTGTTCGATTACCTTCTCCACAATTCCGCACCGAAATGACACCTAATTCCAAAGCTAGCATCTATTCTAAAATACTATTTCTTTTCATAAATCGTACTGTAGAAGTCTTCTAGGAAAAGTTTTCGGCTTTCATATTCCACAATTGATTTTTCATTATGTGATTTCTAATGTTGACCAACATGTGCACTCTACCTGTTAGAATTGCAATTAGAGGTTTTAACACGTAATTGATTATATATCAACGTCAATAGAGAATGAATTGAGGCAGTTGAGATATATACATATTTTCTTCATTTTTTACCCGCTTGCGCTATTCTCCTACTATATTATCACCCTAATTCTACCTACTTAACTCACGTAGCTTGTCGTCTTGCCATCATAATAGCATCATAGCTGATAGGCTCTGCTTCCTGAATCACAGTAATAGCTCAATGCTGACCCTTCGTCATTGGATTCTGCCGCTTCTTCCAAAGGCAACACTTTAGAGTCATAGACGCTAGCCTCATATCCTTGAACTATGTGCTAAGATCACAGATGTGGTGTCGTCTATTTCCGGAAGTGGTCCTTGCACTAATATTAGGTAGGTGCTAAATGCCACGTGGGCCTTAACGGTCGTAGGGGCGATAATTGTTGGGTTGATCGTAAGGCGATGATCACGGTGGATTATTAGGGGTGGGATGAAGATCATCTCGGATGATCAGGGTTAGACGATGATTGGTATGGGATCATCATAATGATAGTGTGGGACTACGTATATTCCGCAATCTAATGTAAGATCATCGATCTTTTGGAAGGTTAACACATTGATTGGAGTCCATTACAAAATTAATTTAATCAAAAAATACAGAATAAACTGTCGGTACACTACCGATATAACACGTAGTACGTCACTTTATGGGTGATATACTAGTTGTGTTGATGGTTGACTGATTGTAAAGGTGGTGGGGTAGAGCTGTAGCTTAAGGCTACAGCTCCCCACTACCTAATTAGGACTAGCTAGCATGTGACTGATCGTGTCCACACGTGACTAGTCCACCAACACTGGAACTACTCTGAAAATTGCCAAACTATCGTACAAAAGCCATAGAGCCGTAAAAGCTCAAATCCGCTGTTTTCTCCTGATCACATGCTAATTGCCTATTTGGGCTTAGCTCCAAGCTATTGCTCAAACTTTACTGCTACTTCCTCCACTTCCTCCACATTCCACCCATTCCACCACTTCCAATTGCACTTTATTCGTATCCACCAATTGCTTTAAAGCGTTCGAAGACTTCTCCTTGGTCATGGAATCGGCTAGATTTGTAGTTCCCTATATCCATTTAACCTTTACAATCTCCTGTCACTTGTAGGCCTGGCAGAGGCATATCACGTCGATTATCAAGCACTTTTCTTGTGTAATTCCCAGCTTGACAAAGCAATTATAAAGTGATTTCAAATTTGTACAAAGAGTTAGTAGGAGGCTAATCTTCAAGGCCTTATCGATGGTGGATTTGATAAAGGCTCCTATATTAAACCTATAAGCTATTCCATAGATTTCAAAGGCTAGAATACTTTGAGTAACCCTTTTGCACTTAATCAAGGACTAATATAATATATTTGCATTTCCTTCTCCATCTGCTAAAGCTAAAACATAACTAATCTACAAGAACAAGTCCTTATTGTTTGCAAAAGAAGTATTTGTAAATACTAATAGTTATAAAGTGTTTTTGTCTAACTTGACAAAGTGTAAACTCTTAATAGCATTTTCAATTTGCTATTATAATTGTTTATTCAAAACTTTGACATCCTTTTCATTTGAATTTACAACTTAAACTATAATTAACAAGTTAAATATAGCTTTTGACTAGTAAACTAATGTGATATATACTCTTCCTGCACATTAAACAACATATTACTCTTTGATAAAGAGGTTTTAACATATAATTCTACAAGAACTTGTTGTATTCATTAATTTATTACTTATAAACTTTAGATTACTATACTAATACTCTTGAGTAAAGATGATTTCATCATCTTGTAATTAAATAACATTATTATTAAACTTAAAGCTCTTTTCAAAGGTTAAAATCTCTTATTCCTTAACTAAAAACTTAACCTTTTAAAGTTGTACTTATTCTTGTTATATAAACTTAAAGTCTTTAACAAACAGTATATCATCAGTTTAAAGGCTGACAAGGCTAAATAAGTTATTATTATACAAAAAGCATAAGTCATAAGTAGATTACTCTATTAAAAGCTCCTTAACATGATATAAGTAATAAGTCTTAAACTAATGGTTCCTAGCTTCAAGAACTTTATATAAAGGTTTAATAACCCTTAAAATCAAATCCTTCTGAAGATATAGTTGTTAAATAAGCTTAACAAGTAATTATATGTAAAAATCACAGTTTAACAAGGTTATTGATTATACATAAGCTTAAGAAATGTCTTGTAAGTATAAATCTATAATTTTACTTTTTATAACTATAATATAAAGAATAATTCTTTAGTTAATATGTTGAATGGTTAAAGATTAAGTCAAAACTAATTCTTTTCCTTTATTATTATATACTTATACTATAAGCCTTAATTTCTTAAAAGCTTTTTTGTTCTTTTATTCTTGATCTTGTTTACAAATCTTATATTAAAGATATATACCCTTTCAAGTATATTTGTTACCAAGATAATTTCAAAGATTCCCTTCTTTAATAACCTTAATATTTCAGCTTATTAAGAAGCTGTATATTAGTGTTTATCTTGTGTAAATACAATAATATCATCTTGTATGAACATAATAATATTAGCCAGGTTTGTATTAATAAAGTACTTATATAATCTTCCTCTTCTACATTTAATAAGTTATATAAATTGTACAAGCTATGTTAATAATAATAATATAATAATTGTAAAGTTGTTTTCCTCATAATTCTCCTCTTCTTCAACATCTTCAGTATTAGCCTTTAATAACTCAATATCATTTAGCTTTGTCATTAGTATAAGGTAAGGCTTCACAAAGGTTAATTAGAATGTTATGTTGTTATAAGGTAATGTTAATACACAAGATTTATTGTTTATATTAACAAGTTTGTATAATCCTTCTTAACTCCTATTCTGACTGGTATTATCTTCCTTCTATACAAGGACTTGTGAATTCAGTAATAAGTTATAAATACTATCTACATTTAAGTTATTTTACATATTGAGAACATTCTAAACTTGACATTTTACCCTCAATTTATATATCTCCTCCATTACCTTTTTAATTACAACTACTCTTTAAGTAATTATTAAGGAGAGAACATTGAATTCAGACATTCAAGAGTAGATACTATACATTAAAAGTATAAGAACAAAGTTGTCTAAACTTATTAAATTATTAACAACTTTAAAAGCCATTTGTAAAGCTATATCCTTGTCAATATCATAGATCTCTGTGATAATAATTTAATAAGTATGTTATACAAGGCTATAATACCTTTTAACAATTCTAATGAAGTTATAAACTTTTACTAAGATAACCTTCAAAGTAATTCTTATAGTATTAGTATATTGTTAAAATTCTTTACTTATAAAGTTCTTTCCAATGTTAATGGTAATCTGGTTAAAAGAGCTTAAATAAGTATTAATCCAGTATATTCAAAGTACATCTTAAGTATGTTTAACATTAATATTCTAGAGCTATTTACTAGTTTAGTAATGAGTACTCTCATCAACAATATAAAGAATTAACTTTTTAAAGATATAAAAGATATCCACAATAATAAAGTAATTAAAGCTGATGTTGTCTTTAAAGCTAAATCTAAAGTATTCTGACAACTTATTATAACATTAACAATGAACATAATACTTAGTCAAGTACTTTAAAACTTATTTGTTAATATTATGACTAGCTCAGTCTAATATCTTCTGAAGCTTACTTACTGATAAATGGCCAAAATACTAGTGTAAACATTATAATTCAACATTAGTCAAGAAACAAAGGTTCTAATCAAAAGATTCAACAATTAACACTTGTAAAAGAATCTTTTACAATATAAAAGGATGACTAAATTAGTATACAATTAGTATTTCACCTTATAATATGACTAAGTTGTTTATAAAATTGTTAAGGTATATACTTAAATGATTTATATCAGTTATGTTAAATAAGAAAGATATATTTACTTAAATAATGTAGAATTCTATTTGACTAATAAATGTAATTATCATTATAAAGCTTATCAAGGAAGTAGATCTTATGTTAAACTGTATAATTATTACATCTTGTATAACATTGTTAAGTATAATACTTTCGTCTACTCATTATAAGGCTTGAAATTGGTTATAACTGGCTATAAAGTATTTAAAGGCTCTTGTATTGATTATAATTCTATAAAACTGTTTAAAATCATATCTTGTTATACTAATTATATTATATACATTTGTAATCACTTTAATAAGTGTAAGTATAAGTATTTCAACGATTAGAGTAAGCACTTCAATGATAAGTTAATGTATAAAAGCTTAGTTTACAAGTTTTATAACAGTAAAGGTTGTTAATTCAACTAAAAGATTATTAAATAAAGTAGTAAAAGTTATAAAGACATTTATAAAGACATTATTATCTTGTTCAAGCTTAGTATTATTATCATCTACTAAAAGGGCTTTGAAAGTAATCTTTAACTCTTCTTTTAAATCATCATCTTTATAATCAATAATATACTACTTAAAACATTCCTTAAAACATTTGTCAAAGTTATAAACTTTAATGTTAAATCAACTTATATTCTTAGCCTTAAATCTAGCCTTCTGTTATAGACTGAATCCAGGGTAAAGACAGTGAATCATAATCAAGGAGGTAATAGCATTAACAATTAAGCTTGTTCTATTTTCTAAACTAATTCTTGAAGAATCCAAATTATAATAACTGCTTAAGTTACCCTTATATATATCAAGTCTTGTATACTCTTAAAGTAAGCTTTTATCTTAATACTTTGTTCATATGCTTAATATATTATATATACTTCTTAGGCTTTGTAATCCAAGCTTTAACATTATCCCCCCCTCTTAAAGCTCTTGTCCTCAAGAGTTACAAGCTCTTAATGTTCTTTAACACTTCTTTTAAAGTTTACAAATATAAAGGTCATTCTTGAATCTTATACTTCTTTCAAATGTAAAAGTCTTAAAATAATATCTTTGTTCAATAACTTAATATTATGATACTTTTAAGTTAATATACCTTTTTAATATCCTTTTGATGTTATAATACACAAGTCTCTTATGTTAATAACAAGCTTTACATATGTATATAGACATAACTTTACTATTTCTCTTATACCTTTTAATTATTAGCTCTTTCAGTCCTTCTGAAAGGATGTAAGTCTTAAATGAAAATCTAGTACTTTACTTGTTTCTCTTTGTCATTAATAATGCAAAGTCAAACAAAGTAAATATAAAATACTTAAACATAACAAACATGAAGTTATTCTTAATACTAAGCTTTTTAATTATAATTAAACATAAGTATTCTCTTAATATAATAATCTTATAAAGTAATTCCTAAATTATTATAGAATTAAGTAAAGATCAGTAAATATTCTAAAGTTCTTAAATAAGTAAAGTATAATATATAATCATTAATGTTTTTAAAGGTTTATATAAACCCCTTTTATTATTCCTTTTCTTTTCCCTTTCTCTCTTTATCATTTTATCCATTACCTTTACAAGGTAAGTTTTCCCCTCTTTTAATTTTTTAAAGCTTGAAGTTAAACTTTAAGTAGTATTATACAAATACTTATCTTATTATTTACTATTCTTTACTTTTAATTATAATTATATAAGTACTTTACTTTTCTTCTTTTTTACCTTTCTCTCCTTTAACATATCAAAAACTCTTTAACTAACTTTTATAATCTTTCCTGTTAGATCTTTTAACTTTTAAGTAAGTTTCCTTTATTTACTTTCACTAACTCTTCAACTAATATATAATTAGCTTATTATAATTAAGAAATGCNAAAAAACTCATATATCCTTATTGTTTACAGTATAATAAGTCTTTATCTACTTAACTTAACTTTAAATGTCTTATTTTATAAACTAATAACAAGTATAAAGAGTATACTTACAAGTATAAAAAATATATAAAAGTTCTTAAAGAGTATTATTATTATATGAATAAGTTACTCTAGTTTATTGATCAAATAATAATAAGTATTATTATAATTATTATTACCTTTTAAGTAATATAACATGAATATACTAAACATATTAAGAATATACTTTACTAAGAAATCAAGAAGGAAAAGATAAATAATAATAAGTTAAATATAGTTAATAAGATCTTAAAGAGTATTAATAACTACTTTAAAGCTTTAAATAGTATTATTTAAGAAATAGTAAGTATTTTTTCTTCTTTTCCTTTTAACTAGTACATTATTAATGTTTTACAAACAAATCTCTTTAATGACAATATATCTTCTGATAAAGATATATCCTCTTTAAAGGATGTTAAGTTAAGTAAGTTAAAAGAGTCAGATAATAATAATAACAATAGTTCTCTTATCCTTCTAGTTTATTATCTTACTTATTCTTGTTTTTTAAGAGTATAAGAGGGTAATGTCCTTATTGTTCTTTGTTATTACTCTGCTTACTTTATTAACAAATGTTTTAAGTTGATAATACTTGTCCTAGTCTTAGTCCTTAGTATAATACTCTTTACTAACCTTGTGCTTAGTCTTCTTCTTACCTCTTCAAGGTGTTATCTCTAGTTTAAAGATAACAGGTTTACAACTTCTCTTGTTTAACCTAGTAACCTTATTAATAGTAATGGTAATAGTAGTGAAGATGGTAATAGTAATGATAAAAGTAATAAAGAAGATGATAACCCTTTGTTGAAGAAGAGAAAGTATAAGTATAAGAGTACTTATAAACATTATTACTAAGTAAATAACTTTTTACCTTTAAATACTTTAGTTTTAATTTAACNTTTTTTCACTTTTTTACCCTTTTTCCTTATAACTTTCTATTATGTTAATTTTAAGGAGATTACTTCTTTTATAAGTAGTTGTTCATATTGTTTTTTATACTCTTTAAGCTTCTTCATAATGTTTTATAAGTACTTTAACAACTTCTAAGTATCTTCTGCTAATAAGAATCCTTTTTATTTTACAAGGTATTATTAAGTTCTATTCTTCTTAACTTCATGATCTAGGATAACTTTAACCTCTTACTCATTTTTACTATCAANTAGCCTTTTCTTCTAAGAACTTTAGTATTATACTAGATTTATAATAGTATAATTCAAAAAGGAATACATAAAAGATCAGGTATACTCTTATTTTAAGGGGTAACTTCAGTTTATATACAAGGTTATTATTCATAACCTAGACTACCTTTAATAGTTTTAAATATTAATCTAATAACTTCTTATTAAGTTTTTATTATTGTAAATTCTTTGTGGATATCATTATAAAATCACTTATCTTAAATGTTATTAACTTTTGTTTTTTGTTATAATACTTCTTTTATACNTTTTGTAACTTCTTATTATTACTTTGTTATTACTTCTTTTTTCTTTTTACAATATTTTTATTCTTTCTTATATAATAATTACTCTCCTCTTCATAACATTATCCTTGATGTTAACTTAGATCTTAAGGTTATAATTATATATATTGTAAAAAGGAGTTATGTTAGTAATACTATGGATATTATTATTATATATGAATTTTACAAAAGTTAACTTTGATGCTTAGTTGTCTTGTTTATATGAACAAAACACTTRTAAATAATATTCTAATATTTGATTCTAAACTTCTGTTTATCTGTTGCTTTAAGGGTAAAATGTTGTTAATAAGTATCTTTGTACTTATAAGTAAAAACATAAAGAAGCTTAAAACTTATTAATAAATTAAAGTCTTCAATTTAAGATTATACTCTTTAAAGTACTAAAATCTTTAATAATATACTATAGAAATAACTTTGTTAATTCTAATGTTGTAATTGTCTTCTTATAAGGAATATATTATGTTATTTATATATATTTATTAATGATAACTAAATATAAATTATATACTATATTACTCTATTTACTTAGAGGTAAATTTATAATGAAGTCCATTAAAATCTTTGTCCATAATTACTTTAAATAAAGTAATAATATTAATATTCTATATAATATATATTACCTTACCTTTGTTCTTTGACAAATAATATAAGTATATACTTAGCACTTCATATCTCTTCTTAAGCTTGGCTAAAAATACTTTTGCTAAATCAATTTTAATGTTTTTAAGATTCTAAAATACTTTATTATAAGGTTATCATGATTTATAATCAATATCTTTATCCTTATTATGTTATTGTCTAAAACATATTTTGCCTTGGTATTAAAGGAAACTTATACAATTTATTCTTTATAATTACTCTTTAATTACTTTTAACTCCTTATGTAAATCTAAAGTTTCTCCTTTAATGTTCTAGTCATTATACCTTAAGGCTATGGATTCTTCTTTATAATTTCCCTTATTACATTATAACTCTTTAACTTTATTTAATCTCTTATTCATATTAATAATTTCTTCTTTAATGTCTTAGTCATTATATTTCATGATCATAAACTCTTCTTTATAATCTTGCTTTAATTACATTATCTTAACATAAGTTCTCTTAGAACTTTACTCCTTATACTTTTGTACAAAGCTTTTGTTCTCAAGAGTTAACTTACCTTGAAAATCATTACTCTTATAACATTAAAGTCTTTTCTTAATAATTTTAATAGTTCTCTTCCTCTAAATTAACTATTAATATTGTCTTTGAACAAAAGTATCCTTCTATTGTAAATTATGTATTAAGTCAGTTATTAACTTAATAAAAGAATTATCTGCTGTTTTAAGTATACTTATTAAACAAGTATATACTTATAAGACAAAGTGTTTATAATTATTAGTCTTCATAACAAGCTTAAACTTATAAGTTATATTACTTATTATAACCTTATAATGATGTCTTATTGAATCTATGATTATTTGTACATATATAAGCTTTAACTAATGACTAAGCTTAAGATACTTAATTTAGAAACTACTTCTTTAAATGTTGTTTCTTTAAGTATTTCTTCTCTTTATAACATTATTAACTAATATCTTAATTTTCTATTAAGATGCTTTCTCAACTTTAATATAAAATATATTCTTGTTACAGGTTTTACTACAACATGTTAATTAGCATAAGCCTGAGGCTTAGTACAAATACATTATATAAAGAGAACCTAACAATTAAACAGTTACATGATAAGGACTTGGGACTTAAGGGGTCTAAGGTCCTTCAGCTTAAGACTTGAAGACTTGAGGGTCTAAGGGTTCAACTGTATTTCATTATCTATAAAAGTATACTATAAGAACATAAGAGTAAACTCCTTATGTTCAACTTAAATATATTATTAGATCTTACCTTTAGCTTAATCACTTGCTTAAGTATTATATGTTTCTACTGTCCTTGAACATTTACCTTAACCTTAGTTATCTAATAACCTGGATAATATAGTTTTATAATATTTTGAATATTACTTATCTTAATGAATTAGGATTTGGAAACAAGTATATTAGTAAATAATAACAATAACAAATAATAACTTGAAGAAGGTTTTGAAGAAGGTTTTAAGGAAGAATCTGAAGAAGAATCTGAAGAGAGATTTGAGGAAAGTTCAGAAAATAATTTTGAAGAAAACCAAGATAAGAATTAAATTATTGAAGAAACTAACATTCAAGAACAAGTATTAAAGGAAGTTGTTATACTATTAAAGTAAACTATTAAGTTAACAAAAGGATTAACTATAAGAGAATTGTCAAGAGTTGTAAGAAAAAAACTAGTACTTTTATTATCTAAACCTAATCTAAAATCAGTTTTAGTACTAAGAACTCTAAGTTTAAACTTTAATTCAGACTTTGAATTAAAGAATAACATAGAACAAATTCTAATAACAATACTTAAAGAAGTTAAGATTGTTAAGTTAAACTTGTTTTATAAGGACAAAAAGAAGTTAAAGGTATACCTTGTTCAAACAAGAACTTATTTAGTGTTGAATGATTACTTATTACTTTAAGACATGTATAAAGTATTATAAGCATTAACATATTTGAGAAGAGTAGTTAAAACTTGGTTTTAACCCTTTAAGGATAAATAGTTCATAATAAATGGAGAAATAATAAATTAAGGAATAATCAATATTATTATAAGTTAAGTCAATTATATAAGAGAACTTAAATGCTTGTATAAGAATATTAATAAAAAAANGGAATACAAAAAGACAATTAACTTACTTTAAACAAACTAAAAGCTTTAATGAATATATAATATTCTATCATTAGTATGTAATAATAGTTAATTAAGAAGAGGAAGCTTATATACATTAATATAAGACTAGACTCAAGGACTTTATTAAAGAAGAATTATACTAATAACTTATAATTATTACACTTAATGCTTTAATTGACTTGTCTATTAAGATCAAGAATGAACAATATAAGATGATCTTGGATAAGAAAGGTAAATCTTATTTTAACAAAAGGAAGACTAACAATAAGAAGGATTATAATAACTTTATAAAGTTAAATACTATGAAGAAAGGAAAAACCTTTAAAAGAAAAGGAAAAAAAGTATTTTGAAGGAAAAAGTAAAAAGAGGAATTCCTTTAAAATCTCCTCTGAAGAACTTGACAAGAGAAGAAAAAACAAATTGTATTTTAAGTATAAACTTCTTAGACATATAACAAATACTTATAAGAAAGATAATAAGTCAAGTATATTAGTTAAAGTTAAAGTTATAAAAATCCTAAGAATTATAAATATCTTATTAGAATCTTCAAAGGTAGAAGACTCTAAGGACNAAAAAAGAAAACTCTTCAGAAGAAGAAGTTTATCAGGATTTAATAATTATACTATATTATATTATTAAAACAAATGCAGACAAGATAACAATAACAAGAATCCTTAAAGTGAACTTAATATTTATAACAAGGACTTAATATATAAAATACCCTTAAGACAAAGAGTTAGCTAAGAATTAAGACAGATAAAGATTAATTCTAAGAGTTAGTAGAATTTAGATAATTATACTAGTAAACTTCAAGGTTATTCTAACAGAAATATATTTTATTTCTAAGGAAGTATTGATCTTAAGATATTATCTAACAATTAACATAAAGGGTTTAAAAGAATAGGAAATTCTAAACAAAAGCTAACTTTATAAAACTATATAATAAGAGGAAGTGATTGTTAAGAAATAAAAACTTAACCTTAAAGATCTTACTTTAGTTTATAAGACTAACCTTCAGAGTATTATGATAAAGAGGGGAATATATAAATTCCTCTTACTAGTAAAGAGAACTTAAATCTAAGACAACTTTGATCAGATGCTTAAAGATGTCTAGATGATAGTAGNAAAAAGGATTAAGCTATGTCTTATAAAGTTAATATAACTTACAATAAGAAGGACTTTTAATGATAACCTTTTAACAAGACTAAGTAAAGGCAAAAACATAATATAAAGAAATTTAAGGCCTAGGAAAATCTGTAAAATAACTGTTTAAAGTTAAACAGTATTATACTTAATAAGAACAGAAGAAGTCTGTTAAGATTATTGTTGAATAAACTAATTAAGATATAAAAGCATTACTTATAGTTAATAAACTAAAGGAAGATTTACTACCTTTAAAGTCACTTATCATATTATTAAAGAAAGACAAATTAATATAAAGGATTAATTAACAGTTTAACTAAGAAGTAATAATATACCTTTTGAATTTTACAAGAAGAATTCTAAAGGAGAATAATGTTTCTATTATTAAGATAAGAGAATACCTTGGAAATGAAATAGTAGAATAAGTATAAGATGTATATACATTTATGAATAAGAAAAGCCTTGATAGACTAAAGTTAAGAAATCTTATAAAAAGATAAATAATACTATTTAAAGAACTTTAAGAAAATGTTGAAGATTTCAAAATCAAAGATAATATATTAGTTAACAATGTTAAAAACATTAATCTTTACTCTATGAATAATAAAAGTTTATTATACATAAACATAAAACTATGTAAAAAGCTAATAAAAGCTTTGATTGATTTAAGAGTTAAAAGAAACTTCATTAATAAATAAGTTATAAAATGACTTGAACTTAGTATAAGAGTCAAGAAAGATAACTACTTAATATTGTTAACAAACAGTAATATAGTTAAAAGAGTAATTGATATTCAAACTTATAAACTAGACATGAAGATTAATGATAATCATTAAGAGAAGATATCCTTTAATGTTATACAGTTAAGAATATATTAAGTAATATTAAGAATCAAATGGATAAGAAAGCATAATCTGATAATTGATTAGAGGACAAGTATAATTACCTTCTTAGAAGAACAAAATTCAATGTCTTTAAAAGTTATCCATATTAACAAAATCTTAAAACATATTCTTGAAGAATATTATAAATAATTAGAATTATTCATAAAAAGACCTGATAATTTAACCTTACTTAAGTATAAACTATAGAATTATAAGATAAAGCTCAAAGAGGAATTCAGACTAGCTTATAGACTAATTTATTGAATAACTCTTGTTAAGAATAAGATAATGAAGAAATAATTGCTTAAGAAAATGGTTCTTAGAAGTTTATACAAAGAAGGTTATAACAAAGCTAGAGTTTACTGTATTATACAAAAAAAAGGAGATAATCTATTAGGATAACCTTATAATGATTACAAATACTTAAATAATAAAAACTAAGAAAGACTAATACCTCTTACCATTAATAGATTCAATAATAGACAAGTTAAAAAGAGTTGTTATATTTATTAAGTTAAACTTGTAATTAACATTTAATTTAGTTAAGATTAAAAAGGGTAACAAGTAAAAAGTTACTATTTGAACAAAATACAGATTATTTGAATTATTAGTTATAATGTTTAANATAAATATACTTATAGTCTAATTTTGCTAGTATAAATTTGTATAATTAATAAGTTAACTACTTTGTCTAGCTTATTATATAAGAGTAATGCTTTTTTGTTAAAAGTAAGAAAGTTTACAACTTCTATATAATTATGTAGTTTAACTAGCTTAATAACTTTGAAACTCTAGGTTTATCTTGCCTTTTAATCTCTTGTTATAATTATGTTAATTACCTTTAGTATTGTTTAGTAGCTTTTCCATTATTATAATTATATTACCTTGTATTCANTTACTTTCTTTAAGTAGTTACNTTTTTTGGTTACTACTTATGTCTTCTTCTTTTCTTCAAGAGTTCTATTACCTTGTTGTTTATTCAATGAATTACTTACTTTAAGCTTATATGATTAAGGTGATCTTTAAATACTATTACTCTTTTGTTCAAGTATAAGTTTAACAGTAAGTAAAATGTCTTTATCTTTAAGCTTTAAATTAAAGTATCTTTGTAAGCTTTTGTTATTACATAAAGACATTATAATTATACTATAAGTAAGTAATAGTTAATTCTCCTTGGATTACCATCAGATTTTGTAAGTTAATAGTATATAATAATGTTGTATACAATTACACTTTATATAACTGTTATATAAATTTGTCTTACTATTATGAAGTTACATTCTTATATCTTTGTTATTAATCTTGTTAATGTAAATGTTTGTGTAATTAGCTTTTTCTTAATTGCTTTTGTATAAGCTTTAAAGTTAAGTTGTTAGTCAAGTTAAATCCTTAGAAAACAAGTTGATTCTTTAAGCTTTAATTCTTTATTATCAAGGTATATCAACTCCTTCCTTGTTATATAAGTATGTATAAAGTATATTAGCTTACTTTTACTTGCTTTAAATTATATACCTTTATATACTACTTATCTTTTGTATATTTTCCAGCTTATTTTTAATATCTTATAACAACTCTTTATAATATGTACATAATTAAGAAGGTTTATATTATTTGCAAAGTTAATTATGATTAAACTTTTTATCTTTCTTAATTCATTGTATAAAGTAAAGATATATAACATAAATAGTATTGGTAAAAGTGAAGAACCTTGTAAGACTTTTACCTTTATTAAGATTAGCTAGATTATTTCATTATCAAAGGATAAACAAGTAATCTTGTTTGTTAAATAGTTGTTAATCTAGCTTATTAATCATTATAAGAAGCCTTTTTCCTAGAGTATATATTATAGTTACTTATAGTCTACTATGTTAAATGTTCCTTTGAGATTAAGTTATAACAATAATATAATAATGCTTTAATGTTATATTGTATAAACAATATCTATTATTATCCTTGTTGTTAATTCTGTAGATTTGCTATGTTTATTTCTTATCTGTCCTTCTAAGAGTAGTCTTTACTTTTCTACTACTTCTATAATATAAATGACTATTATAACTTTGAATACTTTTGTTATACAACTAAGTAATACAATTAGTTATTATCTTCTAACTTGTTATAATTATTTTATTATCTTGTTTAGTTTCTACAATATTATCATATTCATTGTATAATAATTATAAGAAAAGTGTTTTAATCTAAAGTTTATTTTAACTAAGACTACTAGAATTTGTTATAATAGTTAATTATAAGCTTGTNAAAAACTTATTAGTTAATTAGTCTAGCCTTAGTGCTTTTTATACTCTAGCCTTGTAAAGTACTTGTATAACAATTACTTTGTTATAACCTTTGTCTATCTTAATTGTTCTTACTTGATTTATATCTTATAATCTGATATAATCTGCTTATACTTCTAGGAAAAACTTAGTTATAAGTATTATTGCTTTCTTATTGTATATATGTACTAATAGTCTTTCTAAGTTGTTATTATATAGCTTTAAAATCTTTAACAAGTTAATAAGTGTATAATTATATGTTTGTACTTATTATTTAAGTATCCACAACTTGTAAGTATCCTTTGTTATTGTTGTTATTACTTGTTGTTAACTTTTTGTTTAAACTTAAGCAATTCTTTCTTTTTGTTCTTTAAAAGCTTAATCTAAGTTTTAATGATTTTGTGAGGACTTATTTACACATTACTAGTGTTTTACTTTCTAAGTAACCTTAGTTGCTTTCTTAGTTGTGTAATTCTACTATAGTATTGAGTAGTTAACTGATAACTTCCTTTTAAGTATTGTCTTATTTGTAATATTAATCAATTGTTTTATTAGTATATCAACTACTTTGTCTAGTTACTCCTTAGTAGATATATAGCCTAGGAAGAGTAATAAGCTGGCTATTATCACTTTAACNTTTTTCATAGTCTATTAATTTTCAATTATAACTTGGTTCTTTATTATATGTTTGTTGTCTACTTACTTTAAGTTTGATTTTGATAAGTTATAAGGCATAGTCTGAGCTAGTCTAGTCTTTAACTCTTATATACTAAATTCAGAGGTTTGTTGTATACTAAACATAGTTAATGGTTAAGTCCTTATTATTATCTTGTCTTTATATAAGTTCTCCTTAAGGTGTAGCAAGTTCAAGCTTTTATTGTTATACTAATGTTAATAATTTGTTAACTCTATTGCTTATTCTTTCTTCTTTATCTTATATTAAATAATGTTGATTAAAATCACTTGTTAATATTACATGATTTTCTAATTCTACTGTAGTAAGATTATGGATAAGTGTATATTAATTTGAGGTTGTGTATTTAACTAAGTATATTAAGTAAACCATTATGTTTTTAACTATAAATACTACTTTTGCCTAGTTTTCTTCTGCTTTATATGATTATACAATTAATTCATAACATTTGTATATGTATATAGTTATTCTCCTACTACCTTATATTCTTTAATAATTCTTATTATTTAGATAATATATATCTTTAATCTGTTTGTTTACTTATAATTCTTGGACTGTTAACATATTATACTTGTTATTATCCTTTAATACTTTTATTACATATTTATGTTTTCTATTTTAGTTTTAGTATAAGATTATAATCATAGTTATATTATGATTGTGTTTATTATTAT
This sequence comes from Scytalidium lignicola, assembly GCA_002812745.2. Lineage (NCBI taxonomy): Eukaryota > Fungi > Ascomycota > Leotiomycetes > Scytalidium > Scytalidium lignicola. Next base: position 31,484 of record NCSJ02000044.1, on the reverse strand, counting down.
ATTACTTTGTTAGTTAATCTATTATTGTTAGTTTATTAGATCTTTGTCATTTTAACTAGTTATAAAGCTTGATAATGAACTAGGTAGTAGTTAATTAGACATAGAGTTATTATATTAACTTGAAAATTTGTCTAAGGTATTTCTATTTGTTCTTCTTATAATATTTAGACTTATAAGTCTACTTTGTAAATTTACTTGAGTTTTAAGTCTTTTTCTTCTAAATGTTATCTGTTACCCTTCTTCTTCATTGCTTTTCATTAACTTAATTATATTAAGTTAAGTTGTAATGTAGATCATATTATTTGGTTTAACTAATTTTATTATTTTGTTTTTATATACCTTTTTTGCTTAATCCTAGTACTCTTTTATTGTTGGATAACTTCAATCAAATATTATATATTCCTTATTATAACTATAACACTTAAGTATAATTTCTCTTAAGTTTATTAGACATTCTTCTTCTCCTCCTTCATACACTGCTCTTGTACAACAAGTACATTACTTCTCTGCCTTACAGTACTATACATAGTGTCCTTAAGCCTAGCATTTAAAACATTACTTTAACTGTAACTTATTCTTGAATGACTTATAATAGAATACCTAACCTTCTTAGTATAAACCTTGGTTTATAAGTCTGTATATATCTTCTATAACTGCTAGTTCGATATATAAATAGCTTTTCTATTACTGGCCTTCTTCATAAGCTTAATAGGCTTTAACTTGAAGTATTGTTATTTTATTCTTTTTTTTCTAGTACTTCTTTGATTAAGACTTTGTTATATTCAGCTAACAAGTAATTAGATATGCCCTTAGTATATATAACAACTCTGCCACTGACAATTTATGCTTCTTCTCCAAATACCTTTTGAACCTATTGTATGTTAAGCAAATACTATTCTTTCTGGCCATCTTCGAAGACTACTACTATGTCACCGCTGGATAGCTGCTTTATTACGCACGTGTTACCTTGTAGGAATGTGGCTGTATTAATTACTGTTACTATGTCTTGTGGGTTGTGGTTCTTGAGCTCTAATGGCATACTTGAAGTGTATACGATGATTTCATGGTCTCTTTTCGCTGGTAGTCTACAGGTCCTTTATTGTGTGTTCTCTGTGTGCTCGTTGTCAGACTGCATTATTGTTGTTAAGAGGGCTGTTATCTAGGCCCATGTACACTCTTGAGGTCGAATGACTTCTGTGAGTGCTTCTTTCAGGTCTTTACGAGTAATTGGTATGTTGTCATCATTGCTAGATTGCTTTGCAGCTGCTTCACGTTCGAATTTGAGGCATAAAATTTTTTCCGCCAACTAGAGCACTTCATGCACGTTTCTCTCCTCAACCAGCTGGTTGAATTGCAGTAAATCCTTATGTTCATTGCTGCTTAACTCTTACTCCGTCACCTTTCTTTGGCTGCATTCCTTATCTCCATAGCTCTGGCACTGTTAGTTCTTCTGTTGATGGTTAAGACTTGTGATACTATCATCGCGTCCTGCAACCACGTTATACCTGCGTCCTACCTGCAATATCGCAGCTAGGCATGTTCGATGCGCTAGGTACAGCTCTACTATTAGTATTGAATTAGGCTTTAATATTGGCGTGGTGCTGGGGTTCAATTATTCTAGTTCCTTTCATAATTATGGCATCTTATATATATTATGCTTGAATAAGTCACAAATCATCTAAAAAGAATAACTTATATAAGAATTAGTATAAAGATTAGTATAATTTATATGTATATATATGAAAATCAATAAAATAGTTTAGTATTATAAAGTTTCTAAGTATTAAACTAATATTATTTCAAATAACCAGGCAATAAATATTGCTTTTAGAGAATCCTTCATAATACAAAGCTTATTATAATTATATTTATTAAGACAAAATAAAAGAATTCTTAAAGTGTCAAAGCCTTAGTGCACTAATCATGTGAAGGGGGGAAAAGGATAGTNNAGTCTGAGTCTTAACTACTCCTTAACTGCTGACTCTTGTTTATAAAGAGGGGGGTTTCCCCTTCTTTTTGATAAGAGTCAAAGATTAATCTTATAATTTTAGAAGAGCATTAAGTTTTAGAGTGAATCTACACTTAATCAACTGTTATCTTACTGTTAATCTCCTATTATGTTTCAGCCTCTTAGTCTCTCTTTACTTTATGTACGGATACCCCTGATATATTGATCTCTCTCTCCTAACAAAGGGCATGTAGACTGTTGAGAATCAGGATGATTGAGACTTGTTGAACTTAAGCTTCACAACAAGGAAAAGTAGAAGGGTTGCAGTTCCCCTTTACTGGCTTAGCAACACTACAACAAGAGGAGTCACCATTGCTTGATCTACCTTTGCTTTCTCCTCTAGTACCCATTTCAAGGAGTTTTGTTTTGTTGTCAGAGGAAGAGTTAGACAGGAGAATCATAGCTAGGCAACAACAAGACTGCCTTGAAAAGAAGAGAACTTACTTACAAGCTCTTGAGAGGGGAGAAGCTCTTATTTATAATTCTGCATAGGATGCACTAGCTACTAGGACAAATTGCTATGCTGAACCTTACTAACAACTAAGCAACGAGATTTAGGGGAAATTGCAATTCCTTGCCTTGAAATACAAAGGGACTAATTAGAATGAACTTCATACTTTCCTCTTTGAATTACACTCTTGATTTACTACAATCTAGGAATTGAGCATTAAGCTTCAAAGAGTTATGTACACTGGTAGTACACTAGAAGGCACCATCAAAAGATGCTAGATTACTTATATTATAGACACCTGGCAGAATTGTTATAACTGTATCCATTAGGACAAAATAGAGGAATTCTTGAAGAGTAACATCTTAAATAGCCTTACTCATACCTTTGAAGTTATTGCGAAGTTGCATCACCTTGAACAGAAACCAGATTAGAAATTCAATTCTTTCCTGGACAATTATAAGAATATCAAGTCAGAACTACTAAAGCACTTACCTGAAGGGTATTAGGTGTACAGTCTCTTAGACAAACTCTGACCAGAGTTGAGAAAGCAAATTATGTCTTAAGGCATACCAACTATTAAGATAAAGCTGATCAGTATAGTATAAAGGGTTGAAATGTTAATTGCAACCTAAGGAAGAAGCATTACAACAAGAAGTGTAATTATGACTAATCAACTAAGAAACCAAGGTAGATAAATGAGTTAGATAAGTAAGATTTCAAGTATGTTTCAAGTAAACTAGACTTTTTCAGTACAAAAAGCAACGATTGTTAATGCTATCCCTCTTAACGATTAACCAGTAACAAAGAGAGGAGGAGTTGCTAGACTGTTGCTTTCTGAAGTCTAATGTTATCAGTATAAAAAAATTAGGCTATTATGCTAGTAGTTATCCTCAGACATCCAATGTGAATACCATGTTATTAAGTAAGAGAGTAACAATTGCTCAATAAGAAGACAAACACCTTTCAGAACAGTTAAAAGCAAGAGTTTCTCTCCAACTTAAAAGGAAATAGGTAATAAGGACAGCTTTATTAGATACAAGGTTAGATTTGAATATTGTACATCATTATCTCTTGTCAGACAAAGTAATGAAAGAGGTTAACTAGTGCTTAATAATAGGATAACTCTATGGACAAAATATTCTTACTTATAGAACTTTGGATATTATGACTTATATTACTAATAATTAAGGACTTAAGAGGACAGAGCATTATAACTTCATAATAGTTGAGTTTAATGGATATGAAATTGTATTAGGAAAGTTATAACATAACAATGTAAAGCTATAAGTTATCTATTACAAAGAAGACACTTAAGTATTTCCTTTCCAAAAGTAATACTTATCATTAATCATTACAAAAAGACAACTTCAAAAAGCTAGCCATATAACTAAGTATGTTATAGTTTTAGTTAGAATAATCCTTACTCCTTTAGATGCACAGGAGGATATTAACAAGAAAGCTGGTAAAATGTAACTTGTCATACTATCAGAATATAATAATTACTTGAATGTCTTTAATATAGACTTAGCTAGAATTCTACCCTCTTATACCTCTTTAGAGTATTATATCAACTTAGAAGAAAGACAAACTCTACCTTGAGGACTTATTTATGCTTTAGCTGAAGATGAGCTTGTAATACTTTATAACTACTTAGAAACTGCTATATNAAAAAGGATAGATCTAACCTTTGATCAATTCAACAAGAGTTTTTATCTTGTTTGTACTTAAGCTAAGAAATAAGTTACAACTTTATGTTAACTACTAAGGACTGAATAAGATTATTAAGAAGAACTACATTACATTACCCTTAATTTCAAAAATCATTAGTCGATTATCTAAAGTTAAATACTTTACTAAGTTGGATTTGAAAGATACTTACTACCAGATATACATCTACAAAGGAGATAAGTAAAAGACAATGTTCAGAACTAAGTATAGATACTTTGAATATCTTGTCATGCTATTCAGACTTTCGAATGTATCAATTACCTTCTAGACATATATTAACTAAGTATTAACAAGTTTAGTCAATGTTATTTATATTGTATACCTTGATGATATCTTAATTTACATAGAGGACAAGGAGTTATATGTATAAGCTGTTTATGATATACTAACTAGGTTGTAACAATAAAGCCTTTATACAAACCTGGAGAAATGTACATTCTATTCTTAGACAATCACCTTTTTAAGCTTTATAATTACTTTTAAAAGTATGAGTATAAAGAAAGAACATATTATAACTATTGTTAAGTAACTAAAACTTAAAAGTATAAAAGACATATAAATCTTTCTTAACTTTACTAAGTTTTATCATTAGTTTATCAAAGGTTATTCAAAGGTTATTATATTATTAACAAATACATTGAAGAAAGAATATCTGTTAACCTTCTAACTAACTCTCTTATAATAAGAAGCATTCACAAAGATATATGTCTTGTTCACAACTATTCTACTATTATATCATTATAACTTGAAATTACTTACCAAGTTGAAGATAAATGCTTTGGATTTTACAGTTAGCATGATTATAACCTAATTATAAAAAGAGTACTAACACCTTATTACATACATATCAAAGAAGTTGAAAAGGGTTAAGCTATATTATAACATCCTAAATGCTAAGTTGTTAATTATTATAAAGGCTTTCAAGACATGAAGACATTACTTATTATATATACAATACCTTGTTAAAGTTTTAACTAACTACTTAAACTATTACTACCTTACTTTTAAGTTATAACTGAACAGCAGACAAGCTTATTAATTATAAGAATTGTCTAAATATAATTTTAAGATTAAGTATAGACTAAACTCTTAGAACTCTGCTAATAAGTTGTTAAGAAGACCTAATCTACAAGATATAACTAACATTGTAACAGTATATCAGAAATTGTTGTTAAGTTTTCTTAATAAGTTTTTACAAACATTGAATATAAGTAGTAAGGAATCTGTAAGCTTATTAGGTTAAAGTCTTGTTAATTAGTCAGAAGAAGTAAATTCCTTGACAACTGAACTTGTTTTACTAGACAGTTAAGACCTTATTAATCAGTTATAAGAGTTTAACAACTTTATAACAATTGAACTTGAAAGTGCTCAGAGTATTATGTCTTTCTAGGATAATGCTACTGTTAAAGCTATAAGTTACAAATCATATGTTCTTTTAGTGCAAGCTAGAAAAGCTAAAGCTACAACAATACCAGAGGACTTGTTATCTAACTTCGCAAATGTTATTTATAAAGTACAACAGAAAGATGCTTTTGTTGTCAACGAAGAATGGAAACAACAATGTAATAAGCAATCCATTACTAGAGTCTTAGGGTATAACCTTTAAGCATTAAGAGATAATAAGCTTTTGAGGTATCAAGGATATGTTTACATCCTTAATAACCACTTATTAAAGATTAAACTGTTAAATACTTTTTATAATACTCTTACTAGTAGATATCTAAGTATTATTAAAGTTTTAAAATAACTAGCTAATTATTACTATTAAAATAGTTTGTGAAAAGACATCAAGAAGTATATCTTTACTTATGTTATTTACTAGAGAACTAAGTTAAGACATCATCTACCTTATAATAAGTTAACACCTTTGTTAATACTAACTAGACCTTTTGAAGAAATCTTAATGGATTTCATCATTAAATTACTACCTTCTACTTCTTTCAAGGATAAAGAATATAATATTATTTTAGTAGTAGTTTACAAGTTCATTAAATACTTAATTTATATTTTTACTACTAAGTATATCAATGTTGATAAAGTTGTTAAGTTATTATTACATTATATCATCTGACTATTTAGTCTATTTAAGGGTGTAATATCTGATCAAGATACTTGATTTAAGAACAAGTTCTAAGCATCCCTTTGTTATTACTTAGCAATGAAGAAGCAGATAAGTATTGTATAACATCCTTAAACTAACAGTTAAACTAAATATCAAAACTAGAATTTAAAATATTACTTGCAAGTTTACTACTCTTTTACTCAGGATGATTAAGTAACCAAGTTATACTTAGCAAAGTATATTTATAATACCTTATAGCATTCTACTATACAAACATCCTTAGCAGAAGCCTTTATAAGATATAAACTGCAAGGATCAGCAAAGTTAAGGCTAGTCAGCGAAGAGCTTTCTTTTAAAGTATTAATAACAACTAAGAAAGTTGAAGAGCTACAAGAGAGTTATAGCAAAATTACAAGTCTACTTCAACATACTTAGAAACTTTATAAGAAATGGTATAACCAACATTGAATACTAAAGTCTTTTAACCTTAAAGATTAAGTATTAGTCTTTACCATTTATATTAAGTAATAATGACCTTGTTATAAGTTCACTAATAAATACTTAAGGCCTTGGAAAATAACAAAGGTAATAAAAGACTATAACCTTACTTATAAGCTAAATGTACTAAAACAAATTCACATCTACCTTATTTTCCTTATCTTTACCCTTAAGTTGTACAAAAAGCAAGAGAATAACAACTTAAAACCAGAGAAGATGAATATTATCAACCTAGACAATAAATATAAAGTAAAAGCAATCTTAGACTATGGATAACAAAGAAGAATTTTCAAATACCTCATTAACTAGAAAGGATATACCAGTAAAGAAGATTCTTAAAAGCTATGAGAAAATATTAATAATAATGAAATGTTAGAAGAGTATAATAAGAAATATAACTTAGATTTAAACAACCTTAAAGCTAAGNAAAAAGCAAGGAAGACCTAAAAGACTAGTAACTACCTTATAATAAGGGTGATTAATATACTTTAGGTAATTTTTCACAAAGCATAGCATAGAACATAATTGTAAGAAAAAAAAACATTATAAGACAGTAGTCTGAATTCATCTAAAATACACTTAACTAAGAACTTAACATTAACTAAGCAGGAGATTAACTTCAGCCTTGTAAGGCAAGCAAAGAGAGAAACTAGATGCTTAAGCTTTAACCTTATGAGGGATGAGCAAGAGAAGAACAAGAGTTATGCCTTGTTATCATCGTCATTATCTTCATTACCTTTATTATCAGAAAGCTCTTTTATCTTAAGATGTTATTCTCTGATTAGTACTTATCTAACAATAACTATGCAAGTAACTTACTATTCTATTATAATTTGTACAAAGACNTTTTTACTTCTTTAAAAAGACTTGTCACATCCTTAGACATCTTCTCTAATAAACAACTTAATGATTTTAATATTAAGATACTTCTTTCTTTTTGCTTAACTAATTCTTCTTACTTAAGTTCTTGAAGACATAAGGAAGTATACTTTTAGAGTTCTTAATGAATTGAAAGCTTTTCAAAATAGTTATCTATATTACCTTGACATTATCTTAACACTAGGTTAACAAGAGTTTAATACTARTAATAATCATTACATTAAAACTTATGTTAAGAATGTTATTATACACAATAATAACAGTATNAAAATACTTTGCTTTATATCTTTAACAAACTAGTTAACTAGTAAAAGGTTAACAAGTAATTGACTATTAATTTATAAGAGTAAACNAAAAAAGGAAGCATATACTTACCAGAAGACAAGCTTTATTATTCTACTTATAATATAAACATTTTGAAGATTAGCTTACAAAGTATTAATTAAGTAATTGTATAATAATAACAAAGTAATTACATAATAATAATTATAACTTATTAATATTATCTGCACATTATTATAAAATACTAACNTTTTTACTTAGACAAGTTATAAAAATATTATTAACATAGTATTTCTTTATTAATAAGAACAAAAAGTTCAGTATTTACTAATATTATTACAAGAGCTTAATAAAAGATTAATAAGTATTATAATTAAAGTTAAATAAGAGTATAAGAAGAAAGAAGAGATATTTTAAAGTTAAGTAAAAAGTATAAAGTAAGTTAAATTAGAGAATCAAGGAAGAGTATAATNAAAAAGTAAGTTATAACTTAACAAGAGATAATTTTACTATGTAATTCTTTGAGTAAGGAAATGATAATTAAACGAAGATAAAGGTATTATACAAAAGTATAAAATNAAAAATAAGATAAGAAGGTAGAAAGTAAGCTGAATTGAAAAATCAAGGAAGAGTATAACAAAGAGTAAGTTATAACTTAGTAAGAGACAATTCTACTATATAATTCCTGGAGAAAAGAAGTAATAGCTGAACAAAGATAAAGGTAAGAAAATAAGTTGAATTAAAAGATCAAGGAGAAATATAACAAAGAGTAAATTATAACTTAATAAAAGATAATTCTACTTTAAAGATCTTAATGAATAAAGGTAAGGAAAAGAGAAGTGTAATNAAAAGAAAGAATAATAAGAAAGTTATAACTTAACAAGAATTATACTAGTAGAAAACTATAAAAACATAATAAATTTCTTGAAAAAGAAAGATAATATTAATGATTATCAGTTAATATTTAGAAAAAGAAGTAAAATCAAAGGAGAAAATACTTACTTAAATAAACATATACAATAACTTAAGGCTTAGAGAATATTATTATTAAGGCTTTTCTTAATAAATATATTTAACATAATAAAGTTATGTTAAAAGAGTAAAAGTAATAATATCCTTATTATAAAGCTTAGTATTATTCATAATTATTAAGTTATAAGCAAGTTATAATCTAAAAAGGAAGTTTGTAATAAGAGTAAGATATTTGACTATTAACCTTATTATAACTTATAATGTTAAATTTAAAAAATAAAGAAAGATCTTCAAAACTTAATAAGAGGTTTATTAAAGTTTTATTATAAGGTTAATATTAAAAGATATTTTGTATTTGTTGAAATAATAAACATACTAAAACATTAAAGTTAAAAGTATTAAGTTTAGTATTCTTTGTCTAAAGTTTAATTGTAGAATAAGAGAATATTATGTTCTGTTATTATATCTTAACAAATGGTTTAATAATAACTCTTAAAGATAAGAGCTTAAAAAGNAAAGAGATATTATTAAAGCCTTAGTATACTAATCATGTGAAAAGGTAAAAAGGATTAAGATCTAAGTTTTAACTACTTTTTAACTGTTAACTCCTGTTTATAAAGAGAAAAATTTCCTCTTCTCTTTAACAAAAATTAAAGATTAATCTTGTAATTTTAAAGGAGTATTAAGTTTTAGAGCAAATTTACACTTAACCAACTAATATCTTATTACTAGTCTCTTATTATGTTTTAACCTCTTAGTCTCTTTTCATTCTACATATGAACAACCTTGACAACTAAAAAGAATAAAAGAGTATAATAAAAGAAAATGTTAAAGTAATAATCTTAATTTATAAAATAATAATCTTTAGTATTAAGATTATAACAATTAATATAAATGACTAAGTTAATATTATTATTAAAATACAAAGACTTAATATAAAGATAGAAAAAATAAAGATTAAAAGAGTATAATAATTAAGTAAACTTATAAACAAACTAGTAAATATTATAATAATTAAGTTTACTTAATTGAAGAATATAAATACTTAAATTAAAATAGAAAACTTATTATAAAATAATTACAAAAAGAGAATTTAATATTATAATNAAAAAATGTTAAGTTATACAATATTATAAATACTATAAATATAACTATATTATAATTGTATATAACAAAACCTTTATTTGTAGATATTACTTGTTAGTAAATTATAAAACCAGCAAATATCTAAACAAACAAGATTATACCAAATTCAAGTACTTACTATACAAAAGCTATTATCTAATATAATTACAAGGTTATAACCATAAGAAGAAAATTATTAAAAAGATTATAAAAGCAAAAAAAACACTTTATAAAGAACTCTTATTTCTTAATCACAAATATAACTTTAAGAGTATTTAAAGTCAACTTATATAAATAATTAACAAAGTTAATTAAGTTAATNAAAAAAAGAAAATNAAAAAAGTTTAAATTAATAGAATAGAAGAATTATAATNAAAAAAGTCAAGTTACTTAAGTACTTAAAATACTAATTTGAATATCAAGTAAAACCTTTAAACTTTTATTACAACTTAACACCTTTAAAATAAAGAGAATTTATTAAGTAAAAATTATTAACAAATATATAAAAGTACTTAAAAATAAGAATATAGTTATTATCCTTAAATAATAAGTTAATATTACAAAAACAATTATACAAAACAAATAAACTACTAAAGTATTAATAATAACAATTAGAAAAAAGTATAAAGTACTTGTAAAAAGAAAAATNAACAAAAATCTTAAAAGAAGTCATTAAACCTTTAGAAAACATTTAACAAATTTAAAAAGAGAATAAAAACTCTAGAGTAATATTCAAAAGTAATAATTAAAGTAATAATATAACAATAATTACATTAAGTTTAACAACTTTCAACTAAAATAGAATNAAAAACTAAGAACTTAATAAAGTATAACTAAAGTTATTTATTAAGATATTATTTATAAAAGTTTAATCTAAGAAAAACAAGTAAACATTTGTTTATTAAATAATAAATTAACAATTATAACAAATATCAATATTATAATATAATATTCAAAAAATCATACAAAGTCATAATAGCCTTATTAATGGGCAAAACTGTTAAAGAATACAATATCATTATAATTTATAAACTATACTTGAATTCAAAGAAAGAGTTTTAGAAAACATACAACTTATATTTAAACAAGTATTAAGTATACATATAAACTACAAGAAAATATCCTTATATATACTTTCTTATAAATATTACAAAAATCAACAAGGAAACTATCAAGATTATAAGCAAAAGACATAATATCCTTATAACTTACATTAAAGTCAAAATAGAAAAAGTAAACAAGAAAATATTTATTTACAATATTTACAACTTTTACAATAAAAGACTAAGTTGTAATATACCTTGTATACTTGTTAATAAGGTATTTGTGTATTTTCTGTATGATAATACTATATTGTTCACTCAAGGGTTTTACATGGATGTAAAGTTATAAGTATTGGTTAAGTTATTATTAGAAGATCTTTTTGTAAGATATTCAATTTGAGTTAAGCATAAAACTTTATTTAACTAGAAAAACTATTTATTTATATAAACCTTTGTACTTCTTGGAGCCTTAGGATCTTTCTTGGATCCTAGGCTCTTAAGTCCTTTGGATCCCTTAGGACTCTATAAACTTCATCATGTAACTTGTCATGTGATTATCCCTTTTTCTCCATTCGGAGGTTCTTTGTGTAACTAGTGTTATTGAGCCTCAGGCCTCCGAATAAAGGGGTTATGACATTATCCCCTTTCTAGCTTAATGTTGTCTTGATACTTAATTACAAGGAAATGATATTGTAAAGAAATTCAAACCTTTCTTCCTTTTTATTATGCTCCCCAAACGCAAATCCCCTCTAACTCCTTACACTTGAAAGTTCGAGAAGCGAATTCGTCTGGCTACCTTAGTAAAGAATTCCTCTGACTTTAAAGAAATGATTCTATGTTTCTTTTGTGCAAAGGAAGGTCGTAAGTGTTTGGTGAATTCTAAAAAATCCTTTTGATATGCTGAATGTATTTGTAAGAAACATTTCTATAACGTTTCTTATGACTTACTAGGAGGCTTAGATTTTATTACCTTTAAACGTCGTAAAATCAAGGAGGAAGAGGAAGTTATTATAATGAAGATTCTTTGCTTGTGAAAACAAAAGCAATTATTAAATAATCATGAGAAGAAGCTTATTCGTTGTAGTCTATAAACCTTGGATAAACTCAACGTTGTTGAAGAGAAGGAATGTAAGGAAAAGGAAAATTCTGCTAAGGAGGTTAACATTGTGCATGCTAAGCCCTCTTATAACAACTTTATATTATTAGATCCCTTTTTGAACATTGACTTCTTAGGACTCAAGATGAGTTCTTAAGAATTAAATCAACTTCTAGGTTCCTTTTCTTATAATCCTTAAGCTTCTCTTAACAATTAATAAGATTCCTTGATAGTTCTTATAAATTTTCTATTTTTGGATAATTTAACCATTTTACTAGATATTGTAATTTGTTATAATAGGTTTTGTAGTTTAATATTTCCTTTACATCCTATTCTTTTTCTATGTTTATTTTAATATTTACATTTAGTGTTAGTAATGTATTTTTAAGTGTTAGTTCTAATAATAATATGTAGAAAACTAGGTTTATCTTCTATTTCTTAGGTAATTCTAAATGAAAAGATAGTTTATTATATTTTTCTTTGATTTTAAATAGTTTTAATTTCTTATAATCTAACTTGTTATTTGGTCTTATTATCTTGATATTTTTTTGTAAAAGGTAAACCTTATCCTTCTTCTCAAGTATAAGTTTTATACTATGTCTTTTATTATAATAATGTACATTTCTTTACTTTATGAACTTAATATCAACTTTAAGGTGTACTCAACTCAACTCAACTATTATACACACTGCTTTCCTCTGAGAGTTCTAACTTTGAAATTCCACTGGTATTATGATTTTNAATTTTGGATCTAAGTTTTTATGGAATGGTAAGGCCTTATAGAGTTAGCTGTAATTATACATTTCCCTGCAGAGGACTTTTCCTTATTACTCTTTTTCTATTACTTAGAATTATAGTCAGTACTCTAGAAACCGGTGCAAGCTCTATGTCCTTGCTTTCATCATTCGGTGTTAATGTATTAATTTAAAACAATTAACCTAAAATCCGTTCCTGTACTGCGTCCTTCATCAACTTGACTCTGATTATTGTATCTCAATAGTGTGTATAATTAGTTGAGTTGAGTTGAGTTGAGGTGAGTTTAATAAAAAAAAACTCAAATTTAACTAAGATATATATACAATGCAAATTCTACTTAACTCAACTTAAGTTAAACTTAAGTCAATTTAATTAACCTTAGATCTTAGTAAAGGTCAATTATTAATTAAAATTTATTTAGAAAGTGTAAAAAGTAACGCTTCACGTGACTATTACGGTGAAATTTCTACATCATGTCACATGATTTAACCTCCTTACACGAGTACATATCTAAATATATTAATACTTGTTGAAATATCCGAATAGTATACGACATTCGCTGTTATACGTGTTAGTTCTACTGCATGGCTATTGCTTATGACAACTACCACACTCACGAATACTTCATGTATATTGATCCCTTCAGCTGCCCTCTAAATCTATAACTATTTCAATAATTCTGAATATTTTCAAAGTACAATTCAACACACAGCATATCAGAAATTGATTCAAGTTGATATTTAAGTGATTGAAGCTATATCATTATATAAATACGTACTTGAAAGTACCTACACTTGTAACAACTAACGAAATCACAAACACAAATTTGCAAATAACTACTATGAAGCTTTAAATATAATAATCCTAACATCTACTTACATCTTGTCATGTTCGCTAATTACCTCTTGCAAAGTCTTCGCAGAGCTTGAGAGGAATGACAGCTCGCTCTTATCCAGGTTTAGAGGAAAGCAAGACATGATCCCCTTCCTTCCGATGATTACAGGCAAGCTGAGACAGCAATTGAACTCTTCCTGCCAGTGGCTGAGAGGCAAGATTTTCCGATGATCAAAGATAATAGCCTCACATATCCTTGCTGTTACAGCAGCCACACCGTACGAAGTAAACCCCTTTACCTTAATAATAGCATCAGCTTTCATCCTGGTCATGGTAGCAATATCGTCACGTTCAGCTTTCGTCAGTGGAAGAGCCATCAGAAGTGGCGTCCCATGTACCGTTGCCGATGACCAAGCAACCTATTGACCATGTTTAATGGATGGGTTTATATGTCTGTTGAGGAGAGCTGGGGTGTTGGTCTCGAACTTACACACTGAGAATCACCATGCTCACCAATGACATAGGCGTGGATTGAGCTATCAGAAACCTACGATAAGTTAAGACTTTGAACCGGCTATAAGATTTCACGTGGATAAGACTTACATCCAACCTGCTTGCTAGAATCCTAGTCAGCCTGATTGAGTCGAGCATAGTGCCAGATCCAATAACTTGGTTTTTCGGTAGACCGCACATTTGTTGTGCGTAGTAGGTGAGAATATCAACTGGATTTGCAACGATTAGAAGGATAGCATCCTTTTGGATCGGCTGCAGGGACTGAGTAATGGACTTCAGTACCCTGATGTTTCTATCAATAAGCCCAATGCGTGTTTCGCCAGGCTTTTGTTTCGCCCCAGCGGTAATTATTATGATATCAGCCCTTTGAGCATCTTCGACTCCTCCCTGCCTAATTCTCACGTTGGAGAGAAATGTGGCATCTGAAAGGTCTTGGACTTGTGCTTGACACTGCTCCTGATTAATATCAACCAGGATGATGTCAGCAACGACCTGGCGGAGGAGAAGAGAGTAGGCCACGGCTGAACCGACAGATCCGGCCCCTATAACGGCGATAGATCCACTGGAGGCAGACATTATTTGGTTGGATACGAGGTGGTGTGGACAAAAGTGGAGGGATTGTAACTGAGGGGACGTTAAACCTGGTGGTGTGACGAAGCAACATACGGTGTAATTATCCCCTCGATATGGAGTAACTTTTGCAGATTTACGCGAATCAATCTCTATTGGCCCAATTCAGTTACGCACGACCATTTAAGATCAAGGTCGTCTTTACCTCCCATAGACCAAAAATGTCTTTATTTTTTATTTTTAGCGCAGTTGCCTCAAATTTATAAACTCCCGACATTTTCACTGGTGCATTAATGTTAATGAGAGGCTTTAACTGGATGATATCCTTGAATACCAATTTTGACCTTACGGCTTTAAGCGAGTGTGGCCCGAGGGGATAATTCAATGTTGACAATGGCAATTCCCCCAAAATATATGCGTATTGTATGGAGTAAATAACTTATGATCAACTTTACAGCTTAATTCAAGCTTTATTTCAATACTCATTTCAAGGTTTAACTCTATTACCATACTTATACTAATATCAGATATCTTATAACTGAAATCATGATATATTTTCCATACAAATCGCACGCAAAGGACCTTTGAAGTGATGCAACCTTATTAGGAAGGCGGTGTCCAAGATTGGAATTTATTATCCGACTCTCAGCTTCGTCCGGACATGTTTACCCGAGGTCTTGTTATTAGTTAGCAAGATGTGCAATTAACATCCACAGCAGATGAACCTGTGTCCGTGGCAATAGCTTAATGACATGCTCTACGATGCATACGCATTTTCTGCTGCTGGCTTGTATTTGTTGCTGAATGGCCGGACCTATCGATACCGTATTTGAAGACCGGCACGTTACCCCTCACCAGCCATGAGGGAGCCGATACCCCACAACTCAAGCAATCGAGCCACTGTCGTAGAAAGCAACTCCTCAGAGTCGTCTGAAGTCATCAGTGAGGACCTGCTGTCCCAGTCACCTAATCCATCAGGGCATGACTGGCTTGATAATCCAGTTGGATCATGGGGGCAGCTTGCTAACTGGTACTGGGAATATTGGAGAGAAATTGAAGGCCAGCTCATCGGACCAGCCGTAGAAGATCAAATTCCTCCCAAGCCACTGCGCGATGATCTTGTCGTTCTGTTCTTTAAATACGTACACCCAGTGTGTCCAATCTTTGATGAAGTTCAACTTCATGATTGCTATTATTGCAACGGAGACGATGCGTCCTTTCTCAAAATTGTCAGCCCATTGGAATTTCAGGCTATGATGTTCGCCGCATCACTGGTAAGCGAGGAAGTTCATATGGCAACTGACCATCCTAACTGACATGGGTGAATCATAGCATCTTAATGACCAGCAAATACGGAAAACTAGATATATATCAACTTATCAATGTCATGGGTCGCTTTTCAAGATTGCACAGGTAATTCGATACCATCTATGTAACTGTTTTGCTGACTCCTTTGTAGACAACATATCATGCGTGTCAAAACGCATCACCGATTGTTCTTACACGAGCTGCTATATTGCTTTCATATTGGAGTCCATACAGTTCAGAACAACAAACAAATAGTTACTGGATAGACCAAGCCTTCACACATGCTGTTACTGCATGCCTGCATAAGCAGCAGCCATGCACTCCATCCGAGACTCACGATCGAAGGAAGTTGATTTGGTGGTCTTGCTTAGTTCGTGACAGAATAATTGCGTTAGGGCTTCGCAGATTTCATCTTCTCCATAAAGAGGTTCCTAATTGCTCTTTGCCTTCACTAGATGACTTTGGGTTGGAAGTATTCGATTCTCGGTTTGTGGGCATTCCCTGCAAGCTTCAATACATTAACAACTTCATCATTCAATGTGAACTGAGCCAGGTCATGGCAAGAATTTCGAGGTTCCAAGAGCAAAGAATATACACAGCGAAATCAGCCGATCCCAAATCTACCATCAGCCACTCGGAGTTGCAAGAGGTTATTTCATTGCATCTTGCAAAGCCATTAAGTATATACGACATTTAGAGACAGAGGTTATTTCATTGCATAGAGGAGTATGTCTCTAAATGTCGTATATACTTAATGGCTAAGCATTGAAAATTAGTTTTAAGACATGCATTTATTTACAAACTAATAATGGCTAATTAGTTACAAGGCTAAATCCACTTGGCTTCATCCTGATGTGTCGATTCCGAATACTTTTAAGTAAAATTAATAATTACATGTAAACAATCTTTGTATTTATATTCTAAAATTATCCTGTTTATGGTTGACGATTCTGCCACTCACTGGGAAATACTCGCTTATTTTGAATTAAATAACTCCACATTTTTAAAGTAGGCCTTACTTAAATTAACTTTAAATTGACTCCAGCTGTTCTTAAATCGACTCCAAATCGCTGGTGTCGGACACAATCTCAGGCATCACGCTACTTGGCCTCACATACAAATTAGTATGGCAACAAGAGATCGTGTAATGTAATCAATTATATCCTTGTTATCTGACAACCTTTCGAAGCTACGGTAATATTTCGATACATTCTTAGGTTTCCTGTACTACCTCACAGGCCTCTGAAGCAAATAACATAAGTAAATCAGCGTATAACGCTTCCGGAGGAGCAAGGCCACTCGAAGACGAATTTCAAGTAGTCATTTCGGGTAAAAGTGATCATTAAAGTGGTCAATGATATTGATATAATAGAATAGAACGTGTCGTTGCATAACGAGTTTTGGCGTTTAATTAAAATGCATTGAACGTAAATCGCCGAGTTTACGTAAGAATTGAAGCGAGGTCAGCTGACTTATCTTACCTCCACACACTTCGTAGTTAACAGCAGGAGCTTAAACGCTCAAATCCGTAGAGTTTTCTGAATCGTATACTAATTTCTTATTTGGGAATAGCTAAATCTATGATCCTCGACCTCCACGTGACGCTCCGTTGGCCTTCCAGGGGCTATTGCCATGGAGGTTGTCCTTTTGAGTTTGCTGAACTCTTCGAACTCTCTAAATTGCTTAAACTTCTTGGACGCTCTAAATCAATTTGTACATGCTGAGAGTTATGTCTCTCTATATCTGTAAGTTTTCACTGCTGTGTTTAACTCTCCTTTGCCTTGAATCTTTGATAATCAAAAGATTCCTCAAATATCAACCTGTTCAACGTTTTGACCCTTGAAACAGCTACATATGACAGCTTTGACATGAAATCCTTGTCCACCAGATTCAAGATAGTCTTCTCTACTGTTATTCTTTGAGATTTATGTATAGTTATTACGTATATAATAGTCAAAGGGAATTGTACATGTTGATAAACTGTAAAGTTATGTATAAACTCCTTTGTGGATTTGAATATTAGTATTGAACAGTCGTGTAAGAATAGCTTTAAGTAATTGTCAAACTTTATTAACATTGTGAATGGTAATTCTTTTCAGAAATCCTTTGTAATTTTATTCTACTGTATATCTTAAACTATATTTATTACTCTGTTTATAAGATTGTTCTTTATTTACAGGTTTTCTGTAAGCATAATTCTAACTCTAATACATAATAACAACTTATTATATAAGTTTCTTACTTCTTCTAAGATGAATTTCAAAGCATTTGATGGTTTGTTTGTCATATGAATAAGTAAGATAAGAATTTGAAGATTTTGTAACTTTTGCTTATTATACTCAAGTACATTAACCTTTTTACTATATATATATAGAGTATTACTAAAGGAATCAACTTTTGCAAATGTTAACTGATGTTGAACACATGAACTAAGTGTTTTCCAATATATTATTAATACTGAATTATGCTGTAAACCTTCTAACACATCTCAAAAGCTTTATTACTTAACAAAGTTACCTTGTTAACATATAATTATGTTTAATTTGATAGTATAAGTAAAAGTATAATAAACTGTTTATCCTTGAATATCTTCTATTAAGGTTGTAAGAATTAACTTAGTAAAGAGAAGTTTGTTGACAATTAGAGGAAGTTGAAAAAAAGTCCTTGAAAAGTATAATATTCAAACCTTCAAAATTAATAATAATATATTAAAGAAAGATTTAATAATATCTCTGATCAAGAAAAGATAGTTATTATAAGTTAATCATAGACTTCTTGTTAATTATCAGATATTTACAACCTTTAAGGTAACTTTGTACAGTTATAAAAGTTATGTTTAACAATAAAAAAANGCTTCTTCTTCTTGATAAGTAATTAAAACAAGGAATATAAAGTTTTACTTGTTATTTTATAAGTAATAATACTTGTAAGAACAACTCTGAATACTGGATTTGCTTGATTATTAGTAATAATAAGCTCTTAAAGCTTATTTAAAAGAAGTTAGATAATATAAGACTTGTTTATACTAACTTTTCTATCAACTTAAAGCAATAACTATAAGGATATTAATTTAGTCAAAATTAATACTTTCTGATAATAATTAACAACTAATTTAAAGATTTAATGTTGTTTATTATGAAGTATAGCAAATAAGCATTAAAATACTTAATCTATTATCATTTCACCTAGATTAACTTGTTTTTGAATGATTTACTAGTTTAAAGTTAATGATAAATTAACAATGTATAAAGACTAATTATATTAATTTATCTTATGAAATTCAAACTACTCTTAATTTACTAACCTCTTCTCTAAGTTATTTGGAAACTGTCTTATTATAACTTGTTATGTAAACTACAATTCCTCTTTTATAACCTCCAAATCAAGTTATTCAAATTCATCTTCCTCAGGTTCTTCAAACATCTTATTTAAGCTATTTAACTTATAGTTATAATGGTTTTAAAAATAATCTTCATAGACTTCTTTCTAATTATTAAACCTTGTTTTTAAGCTCTTAATTAATTAGAAAGCATAATGAAAAGTTAACTTTATACATAAGAAGTCTTTGATTTAAGACTTATTAACTTTGTATAAGGGAAAGTAGTTTAAAAGGTAAGGTTTAACTTTAAGTCTTTGTATATAAGTAGTATAATTATACATGTATAAAAAGTTAATATATATAAGCTCCTCCAAGACTTTAAGATAGTTAATATACTTCTTCAATAATGATTTATTATTAATTATAACTTTATTATCTTCAATTGTAATAAGAATCGATTGATTTTTAAGAAATTAATAATCAACTATTAGTATAATCTATAATTGATTAATAAGAGGAAGATTTAATAATAAATAACTTATCTCTTAAACACTTTAATCTTGTTTACTTACTAACTTATTTATAAGCTTAAAAACCAAAGAGAATAATAATTTAACATTGTTAACATGTAGAAAGCATTACATTAGTATATTATTGTATAATGTAGTTTTTGTCTTCTCTTTTAAAGTATATTTAATTATATAATTAACCATTGCTTATATTAATGTACAAGGAATTATATTTATGTTTATTAACTACTTAAATATTATCAACTTATTATATACATTTAATCAAGGGTAATTACATTTAATTATAAACATATAATACTTTGGATTTTAAGACTTATCAACTGTAAACTTTGCTTAAAAGACCTTTGAAAAGTAAAACTTATAAGATATAACGTTTGAACCTTTATACTTTTAAAGATAATAAAAGTTTGAACATTTATGTATTTAAAATCAATTCAAACATATTATTAAGTAATTATTAGTATTAGTTTATTAGTAAGAAGACAAAAACATAAGAGATATCTTATCTAATCTACATTTTGAATTAAAGTATAAAGTAGTAATATATATACCTTAAAAGTATATAAAAGCTTGTCAAATACTCTTAATTAGAAGTCTTTTTGAAAAGCTTATCTTAAATGTTACAAGATTGACTGAACAAGTTAATTAGTGTAAGGTTGAGGCTCAGTACACAACAAGTATACATAGAGAACTTAACAATTAAGAGGTCATGTGATTGGGATCATAGAATCAAAGTAATCCAGTGATCTAAGGACCTAGATTGAAGGATCAGGGTAATCTAACAATTTAGCTTTATTTCATTATCTATATAAGTATATTATAAGAATATAAGAGTAAACTCCTTGTATTCAATCTAAATACATTATTAGATCTTACTTTCAACCTAATTACTTGTTTAAGTATTATATGTTTTTATTGTCCTTGAATATCTACTTTATCCTTGGCTATCTAATAACTTGAATAATATAGTTTTGTAACATTTTGAACATTATTTATCTTGATAAATCAGGATTTAAAAACAGACATACTAGTAGATAATAATAATAACAAACAACAACTTGAAGAAGGTTTTAAAGAAGGCTTTAAAGAAGAATTTGAAGAGGAATTTAAAGAAGGATTTAAGGAAAGTTCAGAGGATAATTCTAAAGAAGACTAAAGTAAGGATTAAATTATCAAAGAAACTAACATCTAAGAAAGAATATTAGAGAAAGTTATTATATTATTAAAACAACTTACTAAATCAACAAAAGAATCAACTGTTAAAGAATCATCAAGAATTACAAGNAAAAAAGCTAATAACCTTATTACTTAAATTTAACCTAAAGCCAATTTTAATATCAAGAGTTCTAAGTTTAAACCTTGATCTAAACTCTAAACTAGAAAACAACACTGAACAAATCTTAATAATAACCTTTAGAAAAGTTAAAATTACTAAACCAAACTTATTTTATAAGAACAAGAAGAAATTAAAAGTATATCTTGNTTTAAACAAGAACTTATTTAGTATTAAATGACTACTTATTATTTAGAGATATATATAAGGTTTTATAAGTATCAACATACTTAAAAAGAGTAGTTAAAACTTAGTTTNYAACCTTTCAAGGATAAATAATTTATAATAAATGAAGAAACAAAGAAGTAAGAAGTAATTAACATCATTACAAATTAAGTTAATTATACTGAAGAATTCAAACATTTATACAAGGATATTAACAAAAAGAGGAATATTAAAAGACAATTAACTTACTTTAAGCAAACTAAGAACTTTAGTAAATATACAATACTTTATTATCAATATATAATATCAGTCAACTAAGGAAAAGAAGCATATATACATTAGTATAAGATTAGCTTAAAGGACTTTATCAAGAAGAAACTATATCAACAACTTATGATTATTACATTTAACACTCTTGTTGACTTGTCTATTAAGATCAAGAATAAGTAATACAAGATAAGCTTAAACNAAAAAGAGAAGATCTTACTTTAACTAAAGAAAGATTAATAATAAAAAAAGATCAAAGAAATCCTATAAAGTTAAACATTATAAAAAAAGGAAAAACCTTTAAAGAAAAAGGAAAGAAACACTTTAAAGGAAAAAGTAAAAAAAGGAATTCTTTTAAGATTTTCCTCAAAGAACTTGATAAAAGAAGAAAAAACAAATTATACTTTAAGTATAAACTTCTTAAATATATAACAAATACTTATAAAAAGGATAATAAGTCAAGTATATTAATAAAAGTTAAAGTTATACAAATCCTAAGAATTATGAATATCTCATCAAAATCATCAAAGGAAGAAAGTTCAAATTCAAAGGAAACATCTAATAAGGAAGTCAGTAAAACAACATTTGTAAAAATAAGAAAGACTTAACATATAAAACATTCTTAAGATAAAGAACAAGCTAAGAACTTAAACAAATAAAGATTAATTCCAGAAGTTAGTAAAATCTAAATAATCATGTTATTAAACTTTAAGAGTATATTAATAGAACAATATCCTGTTTCTAAAAAGGCATTAATCTTAAGATACTATCTAATAATTAACATAAGAAGATTAAAAGAATAAGAAATCCTAAACAAAAGTTAACTTTATAAAATTATATAATAAAAAAAAAATAATTATTAAAGAATAAGAACTTAACCTTGAAGATCTTACTCTGGTTTATAAGACTAACCTCTAAAGTATTGTTATAAAAAGAAGAATATACAAGTTCTTCTTATTAATAAAAAGAACTTAAATTCAAAATGACTTTGACTAAATACTTAAAGAAGCTTAAATAGTAATTAATGTTACAAAACTACACTATCCAGGTTATTGGATAACCAAGGGTAAGGTAAATGTTCAAGAACAACGAAAACATATAACACAAGTAACTAAGTCAAAGATAAGATCTAATAATGTATTTAAGTTGAACACAAGGAGTCTACTCTCATATTCTTACAACATGCTTATATAAATAATGAAATACAGTTAGATTATCAGATTACCCTAATCCCTCAATCCAGGTCCTTAAATCATTAGATCACTTTGATCTAATAATCCTAGTCACATGACCTTCTAATTGTTAAGTTCTCTATACACACCTGCTATGTACCAAGCCTCAGGCCTACACCAATTAACTTGTTCAGTCAAACCCGTAACATTATCCCCTTTTTGTACTAACATTACCTCAACACTTAACCATCATCATGAACAATCCTATTGCTCATTAATTCTTTCCTTCCTTTAAACATGCCACCAAAACGTTCAAATCCTAACAACAACAATTTACTAGAACAATCATAATCAAAGAAACATTAAGAAAGATTAAGTCTTGGTATTTATATCCAAAACCTCAAGATCAAAGTAATACCCTGCACATATTGCAAACGAAAAGGACTACTATGTAAGATGATTCCTAATTCCAATCGTTGTGGGGAATATGTCTGTAATAGCTGCAAAAATAATGGCGAGTATCTTCATATACCCTCTTAAAAGTCATATAAACACAAGGACAAGCGTCTTTCTTCTGAGCATAAGAAGACTTCCACTACCTTGACCTAAGCCTCCTAAGCCCTAGCCAAGGCTACTGCCTATCTTGCCTGTCTGGACAAACAACAAGTCTTTCTTCGAAGGCATGCTAAGGAGATGGTTTACCATAGTCTAAAGACCTTGGATAAACTAAACACTAAGGAGAGCAAAGAAAAGCAAGAGAAACAAAATTCCTTACAAACTCCAGAGTTGTATTCTGTCAACCCAAGCATAACTTCTTCTTCTGTTGTTAACCCCTTCTTTTCTGACTTTATAATTCCATCACCTGGAAATCCATTTTAGGATAAGCTTGATGATATACCTCCAGTAACTTCTTATAACTCATGAGATTAGAAGTAAGTTCTTATCTATTCTTACTCTTTGAATATCTTATCCATTTAACCAAATATTACAATTTTCCATAATACATCTTATAACTAATGATTTTTTCAACTTTATATTCTCTTTCCAGATTAACTTCTTCTAGTATTAATGTTTAAGTATTTTTAAGTACTAGTTTAAAAAGTAAAACATAAAAAAACAAGATATATCTTAATTGTTATTAATAACTTCAATTTATATATTAAAAGCTTATAGATTTCTTTGATTTTGTATAATCTTATCTTAACTTAGTCTAGTTTATCACTTAGTCTTGTTGTTTTAATGTTCTTTCTAAGAAAATAAACTTTATCCTCTTTTTTTRTATACTAATTCTATCAAATATCYATAATCATAATACTTCTTCATTCTTTCCTTAGTATATTGAAATAAGTTCTTAATCTTTTCTTGTATTTCTTCTATTTGTTTTATATAAATCTTTGCTGATTCACTTGTGGATTCTAATTCTAATCTAGTACAAAACCCTTCTGGTTCTTGTCTATAATTCATATAAAATGAAATAATCTTAGTTGATTCATATAGTACATTATTGTACGTTATCTCTGCCATTAGCAAGTAATCAACCTAATTATCTTGATCATAGTTAACATAGCATCTGAGGTATCCCTTCAACTATCCATTCAAACATTCTGTTTTTCTATCAGTTTGTAAATGTTATACTGTTGACAACTTCTTCTTAACTCTTATTCTTACTATTATTATTTCCTAAAACTTAAATATAAATCTAATATCTCTATTAGAGATTATTTATTTTGATAGTCCTTATTAAGACACTATTCTTCATAAGAATATATCAATTATCTCTTTTACTCCTCAAGTCTCCTTAAACAGTTCAAATGTTGTATAATTAATACAATGTTCAGTTATTACAAAGATAAAGTCATACTCAACTTTGATAATACAATCTATGAAAACTAGTAATTTCACAATAAAATCCTATTTGATTAATTCTTATAAATTGTCAAGTATCTATGTAAAATATAATTGTTCCCAAGACTTCCTTCTTAAATTCTTAGCCTTCTTACAGATTTTGCATTCTACAATTACTTTCTTAACTACTAACTATAATTTTACAATAAAGTAATCCTTATTAATTTAGTAATAACATCAAGTTACTCTTATATGTCTATTATACAACAAGTTATACTATTCTCTGACAAATTCTTCTACTAGTTTTGTTAATATATATAACTTCTTGTTTTTATACCAAATGTCTTTGATTTTCTCTTATTCACCCTTAGTTATATTTAACAAAGCATTCTCTCCTTTTTCCTTTTTAATCACTTTTCTAATTAAATTAGCTTAATACTTATCTATTATTACTATTATAACCATAAGTTTTCCTTTATTATATATTAAGAATCCACTTTCATCTTCCTTTAATATTAGTTTACTTTCTTCCTTTTCCTTAGCTAAATACTCAAGTTTCCAACTCAAAGCATCTACTCTTCTATTGTCTTCACCCTTAACATGAGTAATCTTAAAATCATACTCAGATAATTTCTTTGCCCATCATACTTACTTAACATTCAACTGCTTAATTGTTATGAAATACTAAAGGTTATGATAATCTGAAAGTATATCAACTGTTTTGCTAGATCTAACAACATATACCTGCTAATACTTCAAAGCTTCTACAATAATTAACATTTCCTTATCCAATGTTTGATAATTCCTTTCAACAACATTCAGCTTTCTTAACCAAAATGCTAATAATACTCAATAATGTCATTTATCAATCTACTGTAATTGTAATAATACAACTCCTAATATTACATCAAAGGTATCAGTTTCAATTCTTATTCCTCTTTCTAAATCGAAGATCCTCAAGAAGTCTCCCTTTACAAAAGCATCCTTAATACTTTAGAATACTTTTTTNCACAATGTTATCTTATTCATAAGCTTAATCCTTCTTTATAAGTTCAGTCAATAGTACAGAGATCTTAGAATAGTTTTTCACAAATCTCCAATAATAGTTAACTAACCTTAAAAAACTTTATAATTGCTTAATAATCTTAAGTAGTTCTTATTCTTTAATCACTTGAATCTTGTTGTCAAGAGTTTCTATTCTTTCTCTAAAAATACAATATCCTAAGAACTGAACTTATTCCTTGTAAAATTTACATTTTATCAGTTTACAACATAATCCTACTTCTTATAATGTTTGTAGAACAAGCTTAACATACTTCTTATATTCTTTAATATTCTTCAAGTATATGATTATATTATCAAGATATACTATTATGAATTTCTCTAAGTATTTTTCTAATATCTAGTCTATTATCCTTTATTACATTATTAGAGTATTAGTCATACTAAATATTATAACCAATAACTTAAATAGTTTGTATTTTGTTTGAATGGCCACTTTTTNATTTGTTACCTCTTTTAATCCTAACCAGATTAAACATTGACTACAAGTCCAGCTTAGTAAATATAACAACTCCTTTTAGCTTGTTCATCATTGAATTTATCAATAGTAAGGAGTATTAATCTTTCTTAGTCTTATTATTCAAGTGTTTATAATCATTACAAGGTTGTCTTAACRGATTGTCTYCTTTCTTTGTATAATRCARTRATRCTYTARCTTTACYATAACYTTCTTTGTAYAAACCTTTAARYACYATTTTCTTGAGYAATYAYTTCTTCATTAYCTTRTCCTCAACAAGARTTATTCGATAAATTAGTCYATAAGYTAGTCTGAACTCCTYTTTAAGYTTTATCTTATGATCTTATAGTTTATACTCAGGTAAGGTTAAATCATCAAGTCTTTTTGTGAATAACTTTAGCTATTCATAATATTCTTCAAGAATATGTTTTATAATTTCATTAACATAAACAACTCTTAAAAACACAATTTCTTCTAAGAAGGTAATCATACTTGTTCTTCAATCAATTATTAAGTTATACTTCCTTATCYATTYAATYCTTAATATAACTTAATATGTTCTTAACYTTRTAACATYAAAAGATATCTTTTCTTAGTAACTTYTAYTATACYTYATATYTAARTTCTSAAGTTTGAAYATYAAYATACTTCTGAATCTTAGTAYTGTTYACTAAYAATATYAARTAATTRTTRTYCTTAACTCTTATGCTRAGTYTAAGTTACTTCACAACTTGTTCATTGATAAARTTTCTTTTAGCTCCTRAATCAATCAAGGCCCTCAYTAGCTTTTCACACAGTATTATATTAATATATAATGAACTTTTACTGTTTATAGAATAAAGATTAACRTTTYTAACAYTRTYRAYTGAAAYGTTRTYAAYGATTTCCARATCTTTAGYATTCTCYTRAAGTTCTTYAAATAATACTGTTCACCTTATAACAAGATTTCTCAACCTTGGTCCATTTAAGCTTTTGTTATTTATAAATATGTATATATCTTGTACTCATTCTACTATCTTGTTTCTAAGACATTCTCTTATTTTAATAATAAAAACATTACTTATTATAAGAATTCTTCTTATAGAATTCAAGGGGTACATTGTTATTTCCTGGTTGAATTATTAGTTAATTCTTTATAATAGTTTGTCTTCTCTTGATAACATAACAAGTAATTCCAAAGATAATGATTCTTCTTCTAATTTGTTAACTATAAGTAATACTTTTACATCCTAATTAACTGGTTCAACAATAATTTTAACTAGTCCTCTCTGTCCTTGTTAAGCATGGTATTGTTTAACTTTAAGCAGTTGTTCTATTGATTTTCTTAAACCTTAGATTTCTTTATACTGTATTTTTGCCTTTGCTTGGTCTTATTAGTAAGTTATCATTAGAAGTCTTTTATATTGTACATTGTATCTTCCTTACATAATATAACTTAATCTTTCTTTAATCACTATTTAAGCATCCTTGGGCATCTGATCGAAATCATCTTAAATTCAAGTTCTTTTTACTAGTAAGAGGAACTTATATATTCTCTTCTTTATGATAATACTTTAGAGGTTAGTTTTATAGACTAGAATAAGATTTCCAATATCAAGTTCACATGCTTTAACAATTATTTCTTCTTATTATACAGTTTAGAAAAGCTAGTTTTAGTCCAGGATCTCTTATCCTCTTAATCCTCTTATACTGATCATAAGGTAATATTTCAAGACTAATAATTCCTTAGAAACAGGATATTATTCTGTTAGTATAACCTTAAAGTCTAACAGTATAATCATCTAAATTCTACTAACTCCTGAAATTGATCTTCATCTGCTCTAGCCTTTGGTTTGGTTATTACCTTAAAGGTGTCTTATATGTCAAGTCCNTTTTTATAAGTACAGAATCTGTTTTAAGGATTCTTGTTATTGTTATCTTGTTTACATCAGTCTTAATAACATGATGTAGTATAATTACTAAGTCCTAGTAATCTTCTTCTCCTGAAGAATTTTCCTCTTTACTTAAGCTTTCTTCTTCTGACAATTCTGATAAGATGTTTATAATCCTTAGGATTTATATAACTTTAACTTTAACTATTATACTCAACTTGTTGTCCTTCTTATAAGTATTTGTTATATGTCCAAGAAGTTCACACTTGAAATATAATTTGTTTTTCTTTCTTTTGTCAAGTTCTTCTAAGGAAATTCCAAAGGAATTTTCTTTTTTGTTCTTTCTTTTATAATACTTCTTTCCTTTTCCTTTGAAGGTCTTTCCTCTCTTCATAGTATCTAACTTTATAAGGTTATTATAATCCTTCTTACCTTTAGCNTTTTTTACAGTTGAAGTAAGATTTACCCTTCTTGTCTAAAATCATCTTATATTATTCATTCTTGATTTTAATAAACAAGTTAACAAGAGTATTAAATGTAGTAATTGTAAGTCATCAGTACAGTTCTTCTTTAATGGAATCTTTGAGCTTAGTCTTATATTAATGTATATGTACTTCCTTTCTTTAGTTGACTAATATTACATACTAGTGATAAAGTATTATATATTTACTAGGGCTCTTGGTTTGTCTAAGGTAAGCTAATTATCTTTTAACATTCCTTTTTTTGTCAACATCCTCATATAAGCATTTAAGTTCTCTTGTGTAGTTTTCCCAACTTTTAAGGATATTTCTTATTGTTTAGTTTGTTATTCCTTTATTTGTAGCAAACCATTTGTCCTTAAAGGGTTGAAATTAAGTTTTAGCTATTCTTCTCAAGTATATGGATGTTTATAAAACCTTATACATATCTTTAGGCAGTAGATAATTGTTCAACACCAAATAAGTTCTTATCTGTGCAAGGTATGTTTTCAGCTTCTTTCTGTCCTTATAGAATAGATTTAGTCTAGTGATTTTGACTTCTTTAAGTGTTGTTATTGGAACTTGTTCAGTGTTGTCCTCTGGTTCAGAGTCTAGATCAGGGTCTAAGCTTGGAGCTTTTGATTCTAGAACTGGTTTTGGGTCTAGCTTAAGTAATGGAGGTGCTAGTTTCTTTCTTATAACTCTTGATAATTCCTTAACAGTTGATCCTTTTGTTAACTGAGTAGGTTGCTTTGGTAGTATAACAACTTCTTTTAATACTCTTACTTAGATGTTAATTTCTAGAATAATCTGGTTCTTACCTTGGTCTTTTTCAGAATTATCCTTTGAACTTTCCTTAGATACTTCTTCAGATCCTTCTTTAGATTCTTCTTCAAAGCCTTTTTCAGAACCTTCTTCAGGTTATTGTTTGTTGTTATTATCTATTGGTGTATCTGTTTTTAAATCCTGATTCATCAAGATAAGTAGTGTTCAAAATGTTATAAAACTACATTATCCAGGTTATTGGATAACCAAAGGTAAGGTAAATGTTCAAGGATAACAAAAACATGTAATACATAAGCAGGTAATTAAGTCAAGGGTAAGATCTAGTAATGTATTTAGGTTGAACATAAGAAGTCTACTCTTATGTTCTTATAGTGTACTTATATAGATAATGAAATCCTGCTGGACCCTTTAGAGTCCTTGGAGTCCTCTGGAGTCCTCCAGGGATCCTAGGACTCCATCACGTGACCTATGATTGTTAGGTTCTCTATGTACACCTTCTGTGTACCAAGCCTCAAGCCTACACCAATCAGCTTGTTAGGTAAAACCTGTAACAGATTAACAAGTATTAAGTCATGTAATAAAGTCTTAACATATAAAAGCATATAAGAGCATATGGTTATACAAGTTTATATTAGTCTATACAAATAGAATATTATATGTTTATATAAGAACATACTTTTTAAGCTTTAATTAAGAACTTTATATTCAACTTAAGTTACAACTTTACAATATACTTTACTATTTTACAAAACTTCAGTCAACTTGTTCTACAGACAAACTTACAGAGTAACTAAACTTACATTATGTGACAGTGATTAAGGGTTTTATAACAGATACTGGATAAGAACACTTACAACTTCGATAAGACAAGCTTTGTTATAGGTATTATTACTTTTACTAAAGTGGTTATATCTTCTGATTATTATAACAAACTTTTAGAACTTAGTAATAAGGAGTAAATTATAGTAATTGAATCAGTTAATGCTTGTAGTTGAGCTTTACTACCTTTAATTGTATTCAAGGGAAAGGTCTTACTCCTTGGATAGTATGACAACTTATTACAAGATTAGAGAATTATTATTAATAAGAATGGATAAACAAATAATATAATTAGCTTTGATTAGCTTTAGAAAACCTTTGATTTATTCAGCAAAGTTAAGCTTAAAGGCTAATATTGTATACTTGTCTGTCAGGGTTGTCCGTACGTAGAGTGAAGAGAGACCAGGAGGCTGAAACATAGTAGGAGACTAGCAGTGTGATAGCAGTTGGTTAGGTGTAGATTCGCTCTAAAACTCGGTATTCTCTTAAAGTACAAGATTGATCTCTGACTCCTGTCAAAGAGAAGGGGAAAACCCCCTCTTTATAGACGGGAGTCAGCAGCTAAGGAGCGGCTAGGACTCAGACCCCTATCCTTCCTCCCTTCACGTGATTAGCCTACTAAGGACCTGACATTGTCCTTGATGGTTATAATAGTTATATAGCCCTTGAATTTAACTAGTATTATATTCAGAACAATATTATTATTATTTGTATGCTTTTACATTTATCTTATATCTTATAACCTTTAAATGTAAGTTGTTTTGCTGTTTTGAAGTATATGTATAATGATCTGGTAAAGAAGAAAATGTACTTTGATATTTAACATATTAACAAGTTTGATTTTCTGGAAATATACTTAATTGTATGGCAAAAAACTTTTAAATCAAGTAATATTTGTCAAAGATTTACAAGTACTGGATTAGTTCCTTATAATCCTGATCGTGTTATGTCCAAATTGCGACTTGAGGTTGAGGAGATTTCTACACCTCCTAAGAGCTCCCATGGCAATTCTGAAGCACCTTGGGTCCCTGAGACACCACACAATTCAATTCAATTACAGAAACAATATGAGATTATTCAATCAAGACTCCAGCAATATCGAAGTCCTTCTACACCTACTAGAATTGCGTTTGCTCAGCTTTTAAAAGGATGCCAGATGACTATGCATAGTGTCATATTTTTAACAAAAGAAAAAGNATGATTTGAAGGCTGTTAACCAATCAATTCAACAAAAAGCCAAAAGATCTAGAAAGCAAATAACTCATAAAAGCTCCT